>JAVTVY010042458.1:0-186343 GCA_036873755.1 Hanleya hanleyi
TTTGGTACACAGGTTCCCCTTGTGGTCCAGTTGCGCAAGATACCTTTTTTGGTCTGATTCGAAAATCCAATATGGCCACCAGGTGGCCAACTTGAATTTCCCCTTGAAACATTATCGTGAATTCTCAGGAAATACTTCATGGATCTTTCTGAAATTTGGTACACAGGTCCCACATGGGGCCTAGTTGTGCAAGATAACTTTTTTGGTTACGCTTCAAATTAATACGATATTTCAGAGTTGTGACGTTGTATCACAAGAGTAGGCGGATCAAACGGTGGTGGGCATATTCTATATATTGACAATAGAAAGTATCCATACCTTCACCTTCTGTATCAAGGAGTTCAAATGATTCAACAGAACAGAAATAGCATTCGTTCCTCATTATAAAATCTTAAGTATGTTTCATAGCTCATGCGAAAGTGTCAAAGACATTTGTCTTTGCTTCCAGTACCCAATGATGACACGTGTGAAAAAAAAAATACTACAAAACGAAGATGAAGGATCCTCTGGACATTCACTTTCACACTAACTTTGCTCATTTCACTTGTACTATAACAACCGACATCAAGTACAGTTTCTAGAAATCTTCAAACTCCTGACACTTACAAAGATAATATCTTGGTGTTTTCTAGTGCCCCTTTTTCGATCTTTTTCGCTCAAATTCGAAATTATGCAAACAAAATTACAAATCATTCGTTTGTTCTTAGTAACAATGAACAAAAAGATCCTCTTGTCATTATCGGACAATGGTGGGCGCCAAGATCCTTCAGGATCTCTCGTTTAAAGTACAGATTTTGGCGAGGCAGAAGAAAAGAGAATAATAGCTCCGTAGTGAAAGATGAAACATGCAATGCACCGAAAATTATGGAAATGTTCTGAGTTTGAAACCAACAAACTCGATATAGCAAGATTTCTCATTTTCTTCTTTGTGAAGTATAATTTTGTAAAGGTTCTACCAAAAAGATGTCCATACCTCATACTTTTTTGATGCTAAATTGTTGTAAAAGGTTATATTTGACATTTAATAGCAGTTTACTGTTTCTGGGAATGGTCGAAGCTTGAATAAAACGAACTTGAAACCCTTCAATATCACGCCTGTTTGGAAATGGCGAAGGCCGTGACCTGTTGACCCATGACGTTGGAGTCTGATTACTATCACAATCGTAGTGAATGCGACAGGCGACATTTCCATTGAAAAGCCAACAACATCACAAAGGTAAAACGTCATACCCAATTGTTGTGCAACGTATGTCACAATAGGACGGCAAGACTTCACTGACTACTTGATAATTTGGGGGGATGTGATCGTAATCGGACTCAATATGTTTTTTTACCACATCTGTTTTCCTGTGTTAAAATATCCAATTTGCTGTCATCCCTCGTCGAAAAGATATCAGCTTGTTCTTTGCACAGCTTCTCTGTATGTTTTCATTTTCATGCAAAGTTTTTTGTTTTTTTTGAGTCATGGTAAGAATAGGCTTCAGCTCCTCAGAGAGCTTGTCGTAAGAGGCGACTAACTGAAGCACCCGTGGGGTTTCCGGATGTGAAAAGGAATAGGACCCCACCCGTGTGGATCCGGTTGTGTGAAAAGGAATAGGACCCAACGTTGTGATATGACTGAAATATAGTTGAAAGCGACATTAAATCATATTCACTCACTCACTCACTCCGCAAAGTTTTGGTAGTTGATAGTTTTCTATTCAGTAGAACCTTTAATATTCATGTATATCGTCCTCATGGTCTGTGTTGATGACAAAGTTTGGTGATCCATATATATTCTTGAAAGTAGAAATCACTCTCCTCTGTTACTCTGACATGTCTGAGGGAGTGATTTTCCACTCTTTGTCACTCCCCTTGGCAACTTTAAGGGAGTGATTTGCCAGTCTCGAGCTTTTTCCAAACCTCAAGGACTGCTGTCTTGCAATACTGTCGACATGGGACACATCACCAGTCCATCAGAACAACATAATGGTTCGTGCTACAAATTTGAACCAGGACTATTTCAAAGTTATCACTGAGTTCGGTGTGCGGTAATGTGTCAAAACATCTTTTGTGAAAATTTGTGAAAATCACCCCCAAAATTCAATCAGTGGTTCTCATAAATTTTAGCATCCTCTAATATCATTGGAATAGCAAAGTAATAATGGCTTATATGCATGCCCTTACAGACTTGAGGTGTACACCTCAAGTTGAGGTGTAGTCGAGGTGTACCTAAGGTGTACACCTCAAGTTGAGGTGTAGTCGAGGTGTACATGGACTTTGAAAAAATATTTTTGCAATTTACCTACACCTCAAGTACACCTTATGAACTTTGCCAAAATATGCATGTACCTCAAGTACACCTCTGGGACTTTGTCAAAATATACGTGTAATCTACCTACACCTCAAGTACACCTCATGGACTTTGTGTCAAAATAGATATGTTATATACTATACCTCAAGTACACCTTATGGACTTTGCCAAAATATGCATGTACCTCAAGTACACATCTGGGACTGTCAAAATATACTTGTAATTTTCGTACACCTCAAGTTTACCTTGGCTCCCATACAAATTTCGCTGCCCATCAACTCAATGTTTTATTTATATTCCAAAGTACATTTCTTAGTTCATTTAAGATCTTCACAAGCGCTATATTTTAAAATAAATCAATAAATGGGTTGGCTAACTGTAAATCTCAAACACCCTCTATGAATAAAAGACTTGACACTTGACACTTGACAGGTCATACCTTGTTTTCCAGTTTACAATACATAAAATCTACTTCTGCTATTTCTTGTGTCAGCTGCATATACATTCTCAGCTGGAGCTCTTCTTTAACTTTTTTCTTAATACTTTTTAACTCTATGTCTCAGTTGGATGTTCCTGCCTTAGTCTAATATTCTATTGTAACATACACCAATTCAGTCTGATAGTTTGAAATAAATACAGGCGTTGTTCAATTAACAAATTAATAATTATCAGTGAGTGATACCTCATGAACTTTGTCAAAATATATACTTGTAATTTACCTACACCTGAAGTACACTTCATGGGCTTTGCTAAAATATGCATGTACAAAAGTATACAAATATGTACTTACACCTCATATTTTACCTACACCTCAAGTATATTTCCTACACTCCACCGTAACAAGCTTGGCATGAACATAAGATACAGTTATCCACCTACACCCAAAATATCTGGTGGACTTGATGGAAAGGTTTGTCTTGAAATTGAGCATAATATACCATCCACTTATTGTAAGTAATTGCCAGCACAATCTTTTATTCATACTCGCTAAATAGACAAAATATTGCTAAACATGGCATTGAATTTAATTTTCTCTCTACATGTCTATGCTGGATCATCATTCTGGCCTGAATGTTACTTTAAATTACCTACAGTGCACCTCAAGTACACCTCATTGACTTTGTCAAAAAAACATGTACCTCACTTTTAAATTACCTACATACACCTCGAGTACACCTCCTGGACTTCTGAACAACATGAAAAATGTTATGTAAACTCAATTTTTATTATTATTTTGACACCAGGACACTAATACATCAAACTAAAACCTGCTGTAACATTCTTCACTTCAAATTATCATAGCATTCAGTTAATGGGCACTGTTGTATAATTTACAGAGAAACTATTGTTAATCTCATGCAAACTTTGGCACATGTGGATATGTTGTCAACCTTCCAGATATATTTCCAAAATGGATATTCTCACTGTCACTTCCCAAATACATTGGTCCCTGTATGCTTTTGCATTGGAATCCTCTGTGTGACAATAGGAGTACTTGTGAGCCAATGTTAAAGCTCCTTTTTAAGTGTGGTGCTACCATTTTCCGACATACACGGTCACCTTCCCCTACTTTCAAGTTTGGCTGCTCAAATGTTAGTTGTAGGCTTTGTAGCGAAAAGTGCTGCAGAAAATTTATTGTAGGAGGAGGATGGGGGATCAATCTACTGAGAGGTGTTCACTAAAAAATGAGAATACAATGCCTGGTACCTATTTTCAATGGAGGTATGAATATATTTTTCAAAATTGGATATGCCTCAAGTACACCTCAGCTAGTACCTCACCTGAAGGGTACACCTCACCTGAGGGATACACCTCATTGAGGGGTACACCTCATTGGGGGGTACACCACCTCAATGAGGTGTACACCTCACTGAGGTGCTAATTTGCATATTTCGATACTCCTCAACTACACCTCATCTACTCAACTACACCTCATGTACTCCTCAAATACACCTCATAATATCTGAGGGTACACCTCACAAGTACACCTCAACTACACCTCAAAGCAGTAAGGGTGATTCAGAACCATTTTGTCAACTTCATGTTCTAACATGAGTAGCGTGAAAACGTCACAGGACCTACGAAGTAGGGTGAGGAAGGTGACTTGGGGGTCCAAGCGTAATGTTATAGGTCACTTAAGTAGGTCAAATTTCATCAAAAGTAGGTCAGCTTGGAACTTGCTGGTAACAGTCCCCTAATGCAAGTTCATGCCAAAAATCAAGGTTCTATTCTAATGTCAATGGTTCTCTTTATTTTGCCGACGAAAGGATTCGGATGAACTGACTCACTCACTCACTCACTCACTCACTCATTACCAACTTCATGTTCTAATAAATTGAATTATAAGAGGGATTACCATTATTGGATATCTTAGACAAATGTTGGAGTGAATACCACTTCCTCTTACTAATGGCTTGTAGACCAGCCAGATATTTCCAATGAAGATAAGTTTATATGTAAAATACATACAGAATACATGTATTTTCAAAAATTTGCTCAAATGTCGATGGAACTAATTAAACAGGTTAGATGTTCTGGAAACAGATATTTATGCTCCATTTATTTTTTTTACCCCTCGGCCATTTTGGCCTTGGGGTATTGTCGTTGCCATGTACGTCCGTCCGTCCGCTACCGCATTTTAGGCAAAACCGCTTGGGACACAACCACCAAATTTTCAACAGTTATTTATCTAGTGCTAAGTCAGACGCCTATCGAAAGTGGCTCCCCTCGGCCCATATTTTACAGAGTTATGCCCCTTTACAGATATATTAATTTCTGTCCTATATGCCTGAATGTAATCAGCTATATCCTTAATTTCTGTCCTATATGCCTGAATGTAACCAGCTATATCTGCGGAACTGTGTTCGGTATAGCTACTATATTTTGGAAACTTATTTATATTGTTGTATTCTACAAGCCAACAAAGGATTACTCGCCTCTTCTTACGGAGTTATGCCCCTTTCGGATGTAATAATCTCCGATTTTGTTATTTGTAGCTGAATGTACAAGTTATATCTGCAGATCCATGTTCGGTACAGCTTATTCGTCTCGGTTCTTATTTTACAGTAGTGCCAAGTCAGATATCTAAAGTGGCTCCCCTTGGCCCATATTTTACAGAGTTATGCCCCTTTACAGATATATTAATTTCTATTTCTGTCCTATATGCCTGAATGTAACCAACTATATCTGCAGAACTGTGTTCGGTTTAGCTACTTTATTCTGGAAACTTATTTATATTGTTGTATTCTACGAGCCAACAAAGGATTACTCGCCTCAGCTTATGGAGTTATGCCCCTTTCGGATGTAATAATCTCCGATTTTGTTATCTGTAGCTGAATGTACAAGTTATATCTGCAGATCCGCGTTCAGTACAGCTTATTTGTCTTGAATCTTATTTTACAGAGTGCTAAGTCAGACGCCTATCGAAAGTGGCTCCCTCAGTCCATATTTTACAGAGTTATGCCCCTTTGCAGATATATAATTTTTCTATTTCTGTCCTTTATGCCTGAATGTAACCAACTACTGACCTCTTGATCATCCCACATAGAACTATTTCTTCCCCAGTTCACACTACACATGGGTCTCAATCACTTGGGGAAAGCCGAGGGGTTTTGATTAGATCAATCCCATGTTTCTGATTCCAAAATCCTAGATTATTCAGCGAAAATCATGATTTTTCTTTCCCAAGAATTGTTATCCACTTTCACCAGAAGATGCTTCTTGTCATTGTGTATCTTTGTTACTTGTGATGTGGATGAATGATGTTAACATTGTATCATGAGATATATCCCTTTTTTTTACCCCTCGGCCAACTTTGGCCTAGGGGTATTGTCGTCATCATGTACGGCTGTCCGTACGTCCGTTAGCGCGATATCTACAGAACCGTTTCATGCATGGCAACCAAACTTGTTACATCTATTTATCTTCACGTAAATCAGAAGCCTATCGAAAATGAGTCATCTCGGACAATATTTTGCAGAGTTATGCCCCTTTTTGAGATCTGGAGTTGACTCACGGGATAGCCTTACGCTGCATGAAAGTAGTTCCACAGAGATGAGTTTTGGGGATCCTTAGCGGTTGAAAGGCTTTTGTATGTCTATATTTAGTCACTAATAGTCACTTGGCATATATTTGATCCCTTGCCTGCATTAAATATTACTCAGTTAATTGTTTTCCCACAAAATATGAGATTAATACGCTCTAAAGTATGGCAGACTGGTATCGTCACTTTACCAAAGCTTGGACTCTGCTGAGAAAGTTATACAGTTTAGCTGGTAAGGTGTTTATGTGAGAGATGCTCTACCATAGCTGTAGTGTTGGGGCTGTACAGCATACTTCTGCTTTGAGAAGAGAATGTCAGGCCAAAACTAGGTCATCACATTAGGAGAGCATTAAAACTTGAATGTGTGTCTGTGAAAGGCCAACTACTTTCGTATGGAACTACTTTCATATTTTGACAGACTCTTTGTTCCAGTATTTTATATGAAATACTTCGTACAGTATCAGCCTTACGCCACCAGAGTAGAGATATCATACCAAAGTTCAATTTTGATTACACACATATGGTTATGTCTGCGTTAATAATGCGCACAGTTCATTGGCCCTTTTAATTTCCTTTTATTGTATTTTATTTATTTATCTATTTATTTATTTATTTCCGGGGTCGTTGGGAGATTTACATTATAGCTGTTGTCATATTGAAAATGCTTGAGTTTTCCATGCATGGTTGTTCTTAAGTTATACAATATCTTTAACTCTTGCATAGATATCTAAGTTTTGCATGTCCAATTTTCAGCATGACTTGTTAACTTCTTGTTGTTTTCTTGAAATGGTAGCTTTCCGCACTCCTTTCCGTTTCTATACTGTCCTATTTAACAAATAACCCTCCATAACTTATTCCATGTACTACATCTATAGCACGATGTTTGCATGATTAACTTATTTTTCCTTAGATTTATTTATTTAGTCCATTTGTTTTTGTAAAGAGCAAACTCAAAGTTAAGTTCTGGCGTACATAAACCTAATCTTATTAGGTTTGAACACGCCATCCAAATTCAAATTAGTAGTAGTAGTAGTAGTAGTGAAAGGCCAGGATTAAGTCTATCCTCATACTGATAAATTATCAGGGGTGCAGATTTTACTAAAGATATGGCCACAAGTGAAAGACAAAGTAAGGTCTCCAATAATTCGACCATTTAAAAACACACTTTAGAAGCCAATTCCATAAAATATTCTGCCTACATTCAGCTCTGATTGTTCAAAACTGTTCAGTTACCAAAAAAAGATCGTCAATTTTAAAAGTGATTGAATTATTGGAGACTTTACCTTACATATATCTCGACAGTATTATTTCCACAATATTGATTTCATATATGTATGTGAGTAGTTGAAATATGTATCTCAACAGTTAAAATATGCATAACAACAACTCAAATGTTTCCGTAGTAAATCTGTATGCTAAGTGTTGATGTGTCAACAGCTGAAATATGTATTTCCATAGTAATTCTTTCTTACTTTTAGGGGACATATGCTCATCCCATTCTATGCAGTGCTGCATCTTCTAAGTGCAAGGGGTCACCTCTATATTAACATGGTTAAGACAAAGTACCATTATTGATAAGTCAAATGTGATATTCGGGTGATCCAGTTCTGTTTTGGCGAATTCTGTGATAGTATGAGTGGTCATTTTCTTGTCACTGGCTAAATATACGTTACGGCCAAGTATCGTCCATCGCTGAAGAAAATACAACACAAACTACCGATATACTTTGATTTTGTTCGTTCTGTTTGAAGTTGTGTTATGTTTAACTTATGTAAATACTGCCTTGTACATGTAGAATCCTGTGCGAGAAACTCCGACACATGCGTGATGGGCACGGGCATCGCGGCTCGTGCCTCTTCAGCGGACCAAAATTTGTTATGGTTCGACATACAACCTATTATATACTGCTACACATGTATAGCTAAATAAATATAGGTTTCCCCCCAAAATATTTACCCCTGCAAAGTCTGTAGCAAATATCACCTTCCCGATGGTGCAAATTAACATAGTTTGTGATTTTGCAAAATTATAGCAAAATTCAAGTTTAACATAGTAGTACAGCAAATCCCTTCTCCATGTTAAACTAATCGGAGAACGCATTGGCCGACTATTGGTTCACTCACTTGCATTACTGATAGAACATTTATTTACCCCTCATCAGAAAGATAGTTTACCTGGAAAGTCTTATGTAATTATATTTGTGAAAAATAATGTCAAAATAGTTGAAAGAGCAAAATTCAGCTATTTTGATTGAGTCAAGGTTGGATAAGCACCTTACTGTAGTGTCTTATTGGACGGAAATTAATTGGGTAACACATGGTTAGCGTAACGTGTGCAACTTCCCTCATTATAGGACTGCCTTTCTTTGGTATGTTCAACTTCATTATGTCGGTACCTTTTAAGAAGGGCCGTTCGTGCCATAAATCCAAACGTTTAATAACGTTAAACGTTTAACTTGCACCAACCAATCAGATGTCATGAATTGACATTTGGAAGACGTTTCCTGTCCAAAAGCAAACGTTTGCTGTTGTAACGTCCAATACTTTAGACGTTTCCTGTCAAAAGGCAAACGTTTCCAGTAGGAATATTCGAGACTTATAAACGTTTCTGGTTTAAGGGAAATCATTACTGGTTGTGATCGTCCAGTCAGATTTTTTTATTGCTGCTGCGCATGTTCAAACCTCAACATCAACACGTGTCCACTGGCAAAACGTTGCCGCTATGTAGTCTGTTTGAACCAGTCAAAATAACCCTTCCAAATATTCGTGCATATTGTATTCCTCATGCCCACCGTTCATCATGTCCTGCGCAAATTGTCCCGGTGCCAAAGATATTCTCCAAAACCTAATTTGTAAGAACGGTTTTCATTAGTTAAAATACACTACATGCTGGAAACGTTTGCCATTGGAGATTTGCACGTGTTGGTGTAGATGTTGGAATACATAAAAAATCTGATTGGACGATCACAACCGGAAACGTTATCCTTTTAACCGGAAACCTTTGAAAGACCCGAATTTTACTACCGGAAACGTTTGTCTTTTGACAGAAAACGTCTAAAGTCGCGAATTTACAACTGGAAACGTTTGGTTTTTAATAGGAAAATGTCAGTTCATAACATCTGATTGGTTGGTTCAAGTTTAACAGTGCTTCATATTAATATAAGGCAGGGGAGCTAAATTAAGTGCACCTAAATCTGTTAACTGTTATGCTGCTAAGTTCTTTTGTATGATGTACGAGGAGTAGAGAAATGCTGACTTTTTTTTTTAAATCCGGATTTCATGAACAAAAATATTATTTAATTTCGTTTGCTGGTGACTGGCCTAACATATCAATGTATCCCAACTTGTTTAGTCAATGCTATTCGACAGCATTTTATAGCAAAATCGACGATGTTGTCAGCGTAAATAAAATTTGAAGAGACTACAGTATTTTGGTAGAATTGCGGTCGAAAATGGCGAATTATGAGGAATTACAGCGGAAAATCTTGGTTTTTCAGCTGCCTTTCTCCCTGGTCTTTTCCGACTTTTCGTCCGCCATTTCGGGCGTATGACGTCTCATTGGAAAGGGAATTCCCTGTAGTTTCTGATTGAAGGTGTGATTTCGACCGATGGCCAATCAAACAGACGATAACATCGAAAAACGGCAAGGGGTGTTTTCCCGTTTCTCTAGTAACGGTAACAGACGATCCTATATCGGTTACCTTGATTGGACAAGCGTGGTAACGTGACCTACATCGAAGCGCTCATTGGCCAGAGCCCTTCAACTGGGTCAAGCTGAACTGAGGGAAACGCCATTATTATTTCATCGCGACGAAATTACGTGGCATAGAAGCTCGACAGAAATTTGAAAATAAAGTTTGTTTAGCGGATTTCATCGAAACCTGCACTTTGGAAATATAAACTGAGCTTCTATACTTCAACTATACCAAAGAATCATATATTTTGAAGGGGTTTTCTGTGAGTATTTTATATTTTCTGGGCGGCTTCTCGACAACGTTTTATGGAAATCTTCCTCCCGACTTCGTTGTTCTGAGACAGAATATCAAATTTACATCCAAGAAATCAAATCAGGCTTAGCTAACAATATATGTATGGTTTTTATAGAGTTTCATGCTTGGTAAATTTGAAAAAAGCGATTCCAGAATGGTACCTCGCTGTACTCGCATTGACAGAAGCAAAGGCAAGCCAGTATTACGGCTCGTCGCATTTTTCGTATAGAAAGCCGAGAGCCGTTTGAACGGCTCGCCGCAGCGTAACAGTTAAGGGGAGTGACAAAGGGAGCTAAAAATCGTGCTTCTGGAAATTTTCAGGGGAGGGATTTTTCAATTTAAAAATTGAGAGTTTATTGTACCCTACCAGTGTGATATAATGAGCTCTCATGATCACATGTTTGGAATTCCCAAGATATCAAGTTGTGAAAAATCTGTATTGATCCAGTCAATTTTGTGAAAGGCCAACGCCATTCCTATACTTACTGAACAATATTATAAGAATTAAAATCTTTGAAACTAATGACAAATAGAACATCTTTACTAGTCCAAAAATATTACTGAATAATTTTTTTGTGAGTGACATTTTGTGTACCAAAGAGTGTCATCAAGCTGAGTGACATATCATAGTTTCAGCTCACTAGATCTACCATTCCAGTGATTTATTTTTTCAAGATAATTATTCATACTTTTTACTGGAAATTGGAAATATTTTGTTGTTGTTGCTGCTAAACAGGCATGGTATTCAGATGAAATGGGCTATGCAATATCGCCATAGCTAAATAAGGCTTCAATTCAATTTGTAATTTCTGAAATAATGCAGCATTTTATATCAGTCCCATATAATTAGACTTGCGTTTCCACGTGGCCCACGATCCACATCCACAGAACTTTTTACGTTGAACAGATTACCAACGAATAAACAGGGTCCACATGAGACAAACTGTAACCGAATTATACTAAGTACTGGAACTTTGAACTTGTCATTAAAAGAGCTTATTACCAGCATTTATTCCTGGTATGAATCTACTAGTCCGCGTTGTTGTCAGCGTAAAGTGATTGAATATCAGTGTCAACGGACAGGGGTTTTCCCCGCGACATGAGGCTGAGATGGTAACGAAGTTTTTCATTGGCTAAGAGTACCGCCTTATCATGACCCAGCCAATCTAAACGCCAGTACTGGAATACGTTGCTTTCAGCCAATATGGTGGCGGGTCAACGATGTTAGGCGATGTCGAAAATTCAGAAATAAACAATCTGTATTCATGGGAAAAAGCAGCAGAATGGTTTTAAAAGAGACTGATCGCGATCTGGATGGGGCAGGGCGCATTTTAATTGAGGGGCCTGATAATGTTTTGCGCCATGCCTTACTCTATGCATAAACAGCAGGATATTTCAGGTGGGCTAAAAAAAGTGCACCTCGATCGAGAATAAGGCGAGCGAGAGGCGCGCGAGAGCGAAAGCGCGCCTTATAAATAAAGCACTGGTTTAAACTCTTTAAAGCTTTACAATTTTTAAACGTTTGAGAAGTTAAAACGTTTAAAGGATGCGTTTATGGCGCGAACGGCCCTTCATATACCTTGTCACAGGATGTAACTTGTGATTGCGTTTTAGCCACATACATTCGTGCCTGGTGCCACCTGTGCCTAAGTTGAAATTAAATATATAATTGTGCGTTTATTTCATTACAAATTTATCCCCCAATAACCCAGCTACCAGATCTCATTAAAGCCCATAGGCTCTAGTTACAAATAAACCTGAACTAGATGCCTATCGAAAATGAGTCATGTCAGAAAGTATTTTGCAGAGTTATGTCCCTTGTCTAATAAAATCCACTAATTCCTATGTTAAGTTTGCATATAATGTCTATATCATGTTTGTATACTATCACATTTATTTATTGATTGGATGACTGATTTATTGATTTATTCTCTTACACAGTGCGAAGAATGCCTGCAAATCTGTTTTGAAAATGACACTAGATGCCTATCGAAAATGAGTCGTGTCAGAAAGTATTTTGCAGAGTTATGCCCCTTGTCTAACAAAATCCATTAATTCCTATGTTAAGTTTGCATATTATTTCTATATCATGTTAGTATACTATCACATTTATTTATTGATTGGATGACTGGAAAACTTTTTTTTTTTCAAAGAAAGTACACTTACAATACCAGGGGTAAATATTTCTTCCCACAAGCCAATCAATTTTTAGAGACACCCTTACATTATAATAGCTGGGGTTCAGAGCCGAGGGGTTTCGATAGCGCAGCTTCATGTTTAAATATCTGATTGGTCAATTGGAAGTTTTAAAGCTAAATCATCATTTAGCCAATCATAATCTTTGAAAAAGGTTGTTTAGTCAAGGATGTGATTCTTCAGCCAATCATCTATGAAATGGATTGTTTAGTAAAGGATGTGATTCTTCAACCAATCATAATCTTCAAAAAATGTTGTTTAGTAAAGGATGTGATTCTTCAGCCAATCATAATCTTTGCAACGGGTTGTTTAGTCAAGGATGTGATTCTTCAACCAATCATAATCTATGAAACGGGTTGTTTAGTCAAGGATGTGATTCTTCAACCAATCATAATCTTTAAAACATGTTGTTTAGCATGTTTAGTCAAGGATGTGATTCCTCAATCAATCATAATCTTCAAAAAATGTTGTTTAGTAAAGGATGATTCTTCAGCCAATCAATAATCTTTGAAACAGGTTGTTTAGTAAAGGATGTGATTCTTCAACCAATCATAATCTTCAAGAAATGTTGTTTAGTAAAGGATGTGATTCTTCAGCCAATCATAATCTTTGCAACGGATTGTTTAGTCAAGGATGTGATTCTTCAACCAATCATAATCTATGAAACGGGTTGTTTAGTCAAGGATGTGATTCTTCAACCAATCATTATCTTCAAAACGCGTCGTTTAGTCAAGGATGTGATTCTTAAACCAATCATAATCTTTGAAACAGATTGTTTAGTAAAGGATATGATTCTTCAACCAATCACAATCTTTAAAAAATATTGTTCAGTAAAGGATATGATTTGGTAAAGGATGTGATTCTTCAGCTAATCATAATCTTTGATGAAGGTTATTTTATAAAGGATGTGATTCTTCAGCTAATCATAATCTTTGATGAAGGTTGTTTTATAAAGGATGTGATTCTTCAGCTAATCATAATCTTTGATGAAGGTTGTTTTATAAAGGATGTGATTCTTCAGCTAATCATAATCTTTGATGAAGGTTGTTTTATAAAGGATGTGATTCTTCAGCCAATCATAATCTTTGATGAAGGTTGTTTTATAAAGGATGTGATTCTTCAGCCAATCATAATCTTTGATGAAGGTTGTTTTATAAAGGATGTGATTCTTCAAACGATCATAATCTGTGAAAAAAGTTCATTCGGAAAGGATGCAAATCTCAGACACTCAGTTCTGATCATGTGCGGGTATATGTACTCTACATTTCTGGCTATTTTCTCCCCTGCAGGTTGTTTTGGAAGCGTGTCTGGTCCGGTGACTATACCCCCTAATGGGGGTACCTGTATCCAGAGAGGAAGTGTGGGTAGTTTGTCTCAGTCTCCGCCGTCACCACTCAGCAGTTTTCACCACCAACAGTACATGCCCCTTCAACTCCAGCCGCAGCATCCCCCACACCAGCAACACCAGAAACAGGAGCAGCAACTGGAACAGGTAACAGTAAATGGTCAGAAATTCTCTCTCACCTACATGAGGGAGAACTTTGGTCGTCACTGAGTTTTGTTGGTCTTGGGCCAGGCCTCTGTTCGTAGTAATGACAAGAATGGTTTAACTACCGAACACAAAATGACTTCGAAACAGGAACAGTTGCATCACGAGATCAGGCTATGTCAACCATACTCATTCCATTTTATGAACAGGACCACCTTGGAATAAAGGGAGATAACCACATATGAAAGAGAGATTTTGTTAAAGGGAGGTAACTGCTGTTAGCTTGAACATGAGTATTTGATGGAGCTTTGATCTGGACTTTTATTGCTGCGAACTTTTGTGTTCGATCAATTCAATTATAGCAAAGTGCAATAATTAGACTGATAAAACACAAAAATATCAAACCGTTTCCTGTTGCAGACATTTTAATTAAATTGTCATGATAATTGGAGCTATTGTTATCTGTCACATGTGAAGTCTTTCGACAAGAAAAATCACCAACTGGTGAATGCTGGGCTTATGATATTTCAAACACCGCCTTTGCACATTCTTGTGGTATCAGAC
Source organism: Hanleya hanleyi (assembly GCA_036873755.1). Classification (NCBI taxonomy): domain Eukaryota; kingdom Metazoa; phylum Mollusca; class Polyplacophora; order Lepidopleurida; family Hanleyidae; genus Hanleya; species Hanleya hanleyi. The sequence goes on from JAVTVY010042458.1 coordinate 14,573, forward strand.
GTATACCTCCTACTCTCAAATATACACGCTGATTGCACTGGGGTTGAAATTGCGGCACGCAGCTTTTGTACGCATGGCTCTTGGCCAATCAGCCACTTGTACTTGAGCAAAGTAGGCTCAGCATGTCACAGCTATGGTAAATTCCTCTAATAAATTCGAGGTATTAAAAATGAGGGGTGATCGATTTATTGCAAATGAGTGAAAGTGGTGATTCGCAAAAGTTGGAGAAATGAATCTTGGATCATGAAGTGCCCAGTTTCCGATACCACTACTTGTGACAACCATGTCCGGGACGGTACAGGTGATTTGTTTCAAATTCTACTTAAGTTGGGTGTGATTCAATACAATCCAGCTAATTGCAGTTTTAATGCTCCAGCATCAGCAGAATTAATACCCTGTTTTCAAAAACAATCTAGTTCAAAGTGAAACGGTCGGTGGTCTCTTGCCAAGTGCTTGCTTGAAAACGTGCTCTAAGGGAGGGGAGACTACTCCTGTCTAAATGATTCTGATTCTGCCTTACGAATTGACTGATTGACTGAAAATCGGGGGTGATTGAAATAATACAACTTCCGATCGTATTTTCCTCCAAAAATCGGGGATGATCGATTTCCGATAGGGTAATCAATTTATTAGAGGAATTACCGTAAACAAGAAGTTGCACCCTGTGTTATTGCGTAATAATTGAGGATAAAACTCAGTAATTCTTCTGCAAGATATATTGGACACATTTCCCATCTCTCTCATATGCAGATACAGTCTGCCTGTGTCGATAAAACTTGATGCAGACAGAATGTGCATGCCGCATTTTTCTGCACAGTGCAGTCAGAGGGTGTTACACCGACAGTTTAGGATGTTGCAAACTCTGACAATGGGAGAATGACTTTGCACAGACATAAACTACTTCCAAGTATCGCCCATGTTTCTGTCTTGTAGGCTGCTGCTGCCTTTATGAGTCATGCTAATCCAGGGAAGTTTTCTTCTCCGGCATATAATGAGGGCAACTCGATGTCTCCCCGTAATGCTGCGCCTCACTCCCCGCTCTACTCTGGCCATTTGGCTAACAACCACAGCTCCGAGTTGCAGCGCATCCAAGACGAACTCAATCTGTATAAGAAGAAGCTGGCTTCCTGGGAGGATGGATATGCTCAAGCTAAAAGTGTAAGCGGACATTCTCATCATGGAATTGACCTGACATGCATGGGGTTTCACTGTGCACACTCCAGAGGGCCTCAGCTCCTCAGACAGCTTGTGATAAAAAAAAACTGGGGCACCCATGGGGTCCCGGGTGTGAAAAGAAGTAGGATCCAAATGTTGTGATGTGAATGAAATATTGTTGAAAGTGATGTAAAATGATCTTCATGCACCCTATAATGATTGATTAGCAAGTAAAATATATGTAAAAAAAACTCAAGCACTAAATGGGGGGGGGGGGGGAAACAACGAAAACAATTTTCAAAGGAAAAACTTTATTTTTTAATTTTTCCAAAACTCAATTTCATAATCATGGTGATCAAAATATGAAAATGGTTAGAAAAAGCCTGAGGCCATCAAGGTCGTAATCAGAAAGAAATTGTTTCTAAATCAAGACCCTAACGAGCTAGTTCATTACGCCACGAGATATCTCGTCACGAGGTTGTCTTTATTTCCATTGTTTTAAGATAAGTGTGCTATGGATTGTATTTCAGGCATGTGACGCCTGGAAGAAAGAGGCCGAAGAATCGGCACGTAAAGCCAAAGCTGCTGAAGAAGAAAAACTACAAATTCTCAGGGACAGGGATGAAGTATGTTGTTGTTGTTGTTGTTTCAGTTTCATTTTCTGATACATGTAGCTGTTTTACAATGTGTTCACAGTGTGTAAATCTCTCAGGAAGTCAATGGGCTAGCCAATACCATGCTTTTGTTGTTCCAAATATTCTTTTCAAACTGAAACTCCATAAATTCTTCAAATAATATTTATTTTTTTCTTTAACATAACATTATATAATATAATATCGAATAATCTAGGTTGGAAAGTTCCATAATTCACTTCGGGTGCTTACATAGCTAATATATCTGTATACACAAGGTTAATGAGATGTCTACATTGATTGTTTATCAAGGAGAACTCCTGTCAACATGTTTTCCCCCTCTACGTTTAGTCCTTTACCACGGCTATGTTGATTTACAAATAAAAAATGATTTTATACTTCATTGACCACACCTCTTGATGCATGGTAAAATTGTGTTAAAACGGATAGTGAGTGAAATTATTTCCTAGGGAACTACTGTCATAGCACATCAACAGTCCATCTGGGCAGGAACAAACGTCATCCACATAGGATCATTTCACATTGATCTCCTCTCCAGTGGTAAACAATGACTGGCGGTACTATCAGGGGGAGTAAAGATGAAAGAACTTTTCCAACAATTTTGTCAAATCTACATTGGAAAATACCATGGCCTACTTATACTGTGTGTGGGGTTTTTTCTCCCCTTTTCATACAACACACAAAATCCCTCGAAAGAGTAATGCAGCGGGCCGCCTGAATAAAACAAAAGCGGTGATTTTCATTTTCTCTGAAACTTAAATTGAGCAAGTAATAAAAAAAGTCTGGCATAAGCTTCTGTCTGGACCATTTTGTAGAGAAGGAAGTATTTTAGACTTGTATGCTGTGCTGCCAGATAATATCGAGTAATAGAACAGGAGACACACGCTTACATTTCACTTCATCGAGGCATCTTCTCAATTAGTGGTATGAAGTTACAATGTAATTGTAAAACTTGATATTTATTTAAGCTACTAGTATATTTTGAAGTCGACAAGGCATCTACCATGGTTCCAAGTTCTTGGTCACATGTTTATTACCTGTTTTCATGTTTTATCACAACTAACCTTGTTCGTCACACCTTGCAAGCAGGACATTTACAACTTTTCTGTGACATGTTTCACACCCGTTTTCGTGTTTTATCACACCTAACCATATTTGTCACACCCTGTTTGTTACACCTTTTTTGCGCTAACATGTCTTTGAAGTCTTACAGTTCTTCTCAACTGACACCTTGTCCCATAATTTCTCCCACTCCCGCCATATCCCACTTTGTCGAGCCCACTCCTCTTCCGCAGTTTGTACTGTTTGTTCAACCATACTAAACAGTTTGTTTCATCATATCCGAGTTACGTCCCATCAGGGCCGGTTTTGCCCGCAAGCTTGTTCCACTGTGAGTGTCTCACAAGTTTTCCCACCTCTTTCCAGTTTCACACCGTTCTACCCTTTGTTTTGCGTAAAGTATGATCCCACAGTTTCTTTCCACCATGTTCCATAGTTTGTTCCAAATATGTTTGTTTATAGCAGGTTTCACAGTTCATTCCCACCATGTTCCATTTTGTTCCGACCATGTTTCATTTTGTTCCCACCCTGTTTTGCAGTATATCTCCACTGTGTTCCACTTCATTTCAGTTGTTTCCATCATGTTCCATTTTTGTTCCCCCATGTTTCACAGTTTCGCCACTTTGTTCAAGCTCATTTTAGCTTCTTTCCCCTACGGTCCAGTTTGTGTCCAATATGAGCCACCGTTTGTTTTCCTATGTTCCACAATTTCCACAGTTTGTTTCCATTATTTTCCACAATTGTTTCCAGTATGTGCCGTGGGTGGGTTCAGGTTCCTGTTGCTTCAATGCATTTTGCAGAGAAGCAGCAGGAACTTGATAATGTGATGTCTAGCACTGTAATATCACTTGTCTTTATTGCACCATGTACTAAGCATCCTGTCTGTGTCTTGTGAGCTGTCCTCAGTGTTTTATAGGGTGGATGGAGGGTGGATGGTTTCATGCTGCTTCAAAGATTTCTTCTTTGAAGTAGCAGGAACATAACTGGGCTGGGTGTTGCTTAGTTGGCACATCGTGATATAGCTGAAATATTGTTGAAGGCATCGTTAAATTTTATTCACTCACTCACTCCAGTATGTGCCACAGTTTGGTTTCAATATGTGTCAGTTTGTTTCCATGTACCACAGTTTGTTTCCATTTTGTTCCACAGCCTGTTTCCCTGTGTTCCACAGTCTGTTTCCACTATGTGCCACAGTTTGTTTCCACTATCTGCCAAAGTTTGTTTCCAATATGTGTCACACTTTGTTTCCAATATGCCACACTTTGTTTCCCAGTATGTTCCACAGTTTGTTCTCACCTTGTTTGAGCTTTTTCCCACCTTCACAATCTTTCACATTTTGCACCACTTTGTCCCAGTCAGCCCTAATCATTTCCATCATTTTTATACCCCCCGTACACATAGTGTAGGGGCGGTATACTGGTTTCAGCTTGTCTGTCCGTACGCCCGTCCGTCCGTCCGTAACATTTGGTTTCCGGAGCATAACTTGACAACCGCTACTTGGATTCCTCTCAAATTTGGTATGCAGCTACTATAACACGAGACCTCGCTTGGGATTGCATTTGGCGCATGTGCGTCTACAGGTGGCGCCACCTAGGGTCAAAACTTTCTCATTGGCCCGTAATATTTCGTTTCCGGAGCATAACTTGACAACCGCTACTTGGATTCCTCTCAAATTTGGTATGCAGCTACCATACCACGAGACCTTGCATGGGATTGCGTTTGGCGCATGTGAGTCTACAGGTGGCGCCCTCCGTCCATCCGTACCAACGTCCGTCCGTCCGTAACATTTGGTTTCCGGAGCTTAACTTGAGAACCGCTACTTGGATTCCTCTCAAATTTGGTATGCAGCTACCATACCATGAGACCTCTCTTGGGATTGCGTTTGGCGCATGTGCGTCCACAGGTGGCGCCACCTATGGTCAAAACTTTCTCGTTTCCGGAGCATAACTTGACAACCGCTCTTGGATTCCTTTCAAATTTGGTATGCAGCTACCATACCATGAGACCTTGCATGAGATTGCTTTTGGAGCATGTGAGTCTACAGGTGGCGCCACCTAGGGTCAAAACTTTCTCGTCGGTCCGTAACATTTCGTTTCCGGAGCATAACTTGACAACAGCTAATAGGATTCTTCTCAAATTCTGTATCTAGCTACCATACCATGAGACCTTGCTTGGGATTGCGTTTTGCGCGTTTATGTCTACAGGTGTCGCCACCTAGGGTCAAAGCTTTCTCGTTGGTCTGTAACATTTGGTTTTCCGGAGTATAACTTGACAACCACTACTTGGATTCCTCTCAAATTTGGTATGCAGCTACCATACCATGAGATCTCACTTGCGATTGCGTTTGGCGCATGTGAGTCTACAGGTGGCGCCCTCCGTCCGTCCGTACCAACGTCCGTCCGTCCATAACATTTGGTTTCCGGAGCATAACTTGAGAACCGCTACTTGGATTCCTCTCAAATTTGGTATGCAGCTACCATACCATGAGACCTCTCTTGGGATTGTGTTTGGCGCATGTGCGTCTACAGGTGGCGCCACCTAGGGTCAAATTTTTCTCGTCGGCAGTCGCGATCGAGCGAGGTCTCATTGTCTCCTAATTACATACCGTGCCGCCACCAAACGCAATCTAAGTGAACTTACCTGTAAACAACTATAACATGTATAGTTATATTCTGCTACAAACATTCGTTAATTTCTATCAAATGTGCATTCGGGGGGTATCTTGTAAGTATGCTTACTGATCATTTCCACCACCACCCGATGCAATCTCATTCAACTTACTCGTGAAATGTTAACCACCAACATGTATCTATGCGTTACGGGGGGTATCTTGTAAGCAGCCTTACTGATCATTTTCAACAAATGTGTGCATCCCTCAGACTATGCTCTAGTTTTTCTTACCTTCTTGATATCCTGCCTTCATCCACAGGATGAAATGCTTTCTCCCCCCGTCTTCCTGCAGAGTTGTGACTAATGCAGTTCATCCAGCATGTGTGTCGCATTTTGCGCCATATAAATATTGTGACCTGCTTTCGTCATCTTCTTCCTTCGTACAATTGTTGTCTGATTTATTCGGTGACCTTTTTGCAGGCTTTAGAGCGGCTGAAGAAGATAGAAAGCTCTCCGCTTGTCCGTTCTCTACAGCCAATGAAAGAGCTGGAAAACCTTCCCTTACCCCAACTTAGACACTTACAACAACAACTAAGATTAGACATGGATAGATTAGATAAGGTAAGAGACTCATTAGTCCATTCTCCAATTGTCATAGTTTGTAACCTCCTAAACTGTTGATGTAACACCCTCTGACTGCACTGTGTAGAAAATTTTCATTCTGCATCGACTTGGATCGACACAGGGATTATGTATCTGCATATGAGAGAGATGAAAAATGCCTCCAGTATATCCTGTAAAAGAATAAACAAGTTGTTTGCTAAATTATTACACAAGAACACATGGCACACATTTTTTTTAGCTGTGACATGGTGAGCCCACTCCGCTCTTTTTGCAAGCGGACAATGCTGATTGGCTGAGAACCATGTGCGCAAAAGCTGTGCACAGTGTTTTCAACACGAGTGCAGTCAGAGGGTATATTTGACAGTAGGAGGTATAAAATCTGATGCCATGAGAATACATTGGACTCTCTCCATACTTTGCCCCGCGAATTTGCACAATCTGATCGAATTAATCTTCTATACACCAGATGTTTCTATCCCATTTAAGCATTGCTTTTAGTTAGGTTTTACAGGAATCTGAATTGGTTAATCCCAATCATTTCTCGTTAATACAGTGTGCTCAAACTTTGCATAAATCTGTCGGAATCCTGCAGTTCATTTTTTCGAGAGAGTTGGTGGGAATGGATTGTCAGCCTGGATTTTTTTTTTTTTTTTCTTAGTAATAACAAAATTGTATGTAACACTGGGATGTTTAGGATATGCTGGAGAATATATCAAGGTTGCCTCCAATCACATCTGACTAGAACAAAAAAAAACAGGAGTATGTTCTTGTGATAAACTCCTTTCATCCCCGTATTGTAATGCCAGTGGCAGCATAATTTTTATTTTTTTGGGCGTCTTGATGCTTTCGTCAAAATGAGATTGCAAGAACGATATATTGTATGAATTTCTGTCCTCCCCGACTCAGAACACCCAATCCCAGACTAGGGCAAATACTCTTACTATGACAGTTCAGAAACTTCGGTATTGGCTCCATGTGCGACACGTTCGACACAATTCACTGATTTCCTAAGTTCATCAAATTGAATCCCTTTTTTGTATGACCTCGCTCAAAATTAGAAAGGAAACTACATCTGCTGATAAAGCTTTTATTATTCAGAGCTGTGTTTTTGTCTGTTGGGATTTTAATATGACACATTTTGCAGTTTTGAGCTGGCAAGTGTTTCGGCTGTTGTACTCTGTAACTTTGATTTCGTTTTGTAAACCAAGTCCACTTGCATGTGTCAACTTTCACTCCCTGATATCTCCCAATTCTCTTTTTACATCGATTATTTTAGGCTGAGCAAAGTAAATTTCTAGTCTTACAGGGACCACCAGGTCATATTTTTGGTGCTGCATCAACCAGTTTTATTACCCACAGCAAAATAAAAGTACTAAAAACAAAATAATAATAATAATCTCTTTTTTTTTAACAATTTTTTTTTTTTTTCTTTCTTTTCACATTTTTCAAAGTTTTCAAAGCCAAAATAACGTCCCTGAACAATGAGTCGAACAGTTGTTTGATGACTTGTTCTATTTGAAGGAAATAGTAATGTTAAGCTTGAGAGCTGACTTTTCGGTTTCATGCAAATTGTGTTAACTACTGCATCAGTTTGCTAGAATAGATGAATATATTTGGTATGTGCAAAAGAAAATAAAATAAATAAAAACATTTTGAAGAAAGCCATTTTTTTTTGCCATTTTTTTTAAGTGCCTTTTAAGCTAGAGTTTAATTTAATCGGCCTTGTTTATGTAAACCATGTAAACGTTTTGAGCTAATTTTTTCTCTCCCTTTTTTGTTATTTGCAGATAGTGTATCAACACGCAGCAATCAAGTGTTTATTATGCCAAAATAACAATAGGAGTGTGGTCTTAATGCCGTGTAGCCATTACGTACTGTGTGATAACTGTGCCAGGACCTGTACAGAGTGCCCGTATTGTCACGCCCAAGTTACACAGAGATCCAGCCTAGTCGTACCACTTTAACCTGTACAGCCTCTTACAGCGGAACTTTTGCCAATTCATCTTGTCTTTATTGTATATACCGTTTTAACTCGTTACCAGCTGATGAACTTGAAAAGCTGGGCTCACGTATTATTTAATTATTTTATTTTAACCCTATATGTGAAAGGCCTCTGCGGATATCAGGAAGAAAGAAGATGCAGACACAGAAATACAAACTTCTGACTGCTGCACGGTTAAGTTCATAGAAATCTACTGTCTGACGCAGATAATATATCCCAGACGTTGTCAGCGATATTTCGGAGTCAATATTTCGTACAACATTGAAATTTCACACAGTATATAAACAAAAAATAGTAATTTTTTTGCCGTATTTCATGAAAATTGATGAAAATCACCAATACCTATAGGCCTATGTACCTTGTTATTAGCCTGATGACATTGATCTGCCAATGTTATAACATGCAGGCTTGATGTCATGATGTCTCAAAATCGGTTGCAAATCTCCCATCTAATTTTTGGTTTCACGATTTAGTGTGAACTACTTGAAGGATTTCTTCGAAACTTTGGAATAAAATTTTGTAGTTTATATACGGTGTGCAGTTTCAATGTTGTATGATAGATTGTCTCCGAAATATCACCGAAAATGTCCGGAATATATTATCTTGGACAGACAGTAGGCAGTGTATGATACAGTTTTTTAAATACGAGCAGTGCTCCCCACCAAGTCGGTTAACATGGCTATTTAAATTTATAATAGCGATGAGATGTGATATCTACAAATCTCCATGCCAGTGGCCTGATACGGGGTCGATTTGAACTTGTTATTGTTGAGGAGTGGACCAATGCTATATGATACAGCAGTTTTTTGAATCCATTTACTTTGAGGCTAAATTATTTTTTTCTTGTGCCTGATTGGAAAGTATTGTATCCCGGTGAGCATGGATAAATGGGGTAACTGGGTCATAAAACTTCTGCCTTAACATGTCAGCACGTTGAACTAGACTTGACTATTTGAGGGGCTGGTCAAGGATTTTAGTCTGGACAGCTGTCACTCTCCATAAAATGTTACATCAACCTGAAATATCCCATAATATTGTCACAATATCAAGAAGAGCCTATGTTTTATTATGGGAACATGCTGGTATCAGATAAAAAAATGTGTCGTACCAAAACAAATCTCCATTTCAAGCTTGAAAATAAGCACCTGACGTTTCTAATAACCCCCTGCGAATCAGAATGAGACCTCTCCTCTTCTTATTCCTGCGAAGTAGGCTCTCATTTGCAAATTGTCCGGTAGTGAGCGAGTCCATCCGAATCCTTTCGTCGGCAAAATAAGGAGAACCGTTGACATTAGAACCTTGATTTTTGGAATGAACGTGCATTAGGGGACTGTTACCAGCAAGTTCTGAGCTGTGCTACTTTTGATGAAAATTTGACCTACTTAAGTAACGTATAACATTACACGTGGACCACCCTACTTCATAGGTCCTGTGACGTTAGTCACACTACTCCTGTATATTAAAACATCATTTTATGTACCATATCCTCATTCTCCAATTGTCAGAGTTTGTACCTCCTAACACCCTCCGACGACATTGGGCCAAAAAACGCGGCGCACATGCACATTCAGTCTTGATCGACTTTGAACGACACAGGAAGCATCTTTCTGCATCAGAGTTGGAAAATGCTTGCAGTATATACAAGGTTTGCACACTCCTTGAAAACCCTGGAATAATGAAAATGTAATTTCCAGTACTGGAGAATCCTGGAAAAACAAGATTACTCCTTGAAACTCCTGGAAAATTAACATTTGTGGTTTCTCTATATATTTTAAGATATAAAACTGAACGTAGCCATCCAAATGTTTCTTCAAAAGTTCATGAGTTCGGTGCCGTGAATGGACTCTTCTTGGTCATTTCATCCATAAACGCCATAGTGAATCGTATAGTAAAATGTTAACCAATCAGAATATATCTAGGTCAATTCGCTCACCAATCAGCTGTTTTCCAATTTTAAAATATTCATAGTCTGGGTATATGGAAATTCCTGATCTCGGTGGAGAGCAAAGAAACAAAAGTTTGGTACTTCAATGCAGTGTGGCTCAGCCACCCAGATTATCGTGACTGGTTAGCTCACCGGGCGAAGTGCACAGTATACAAGAAGAGTTTTGATATCGGCAATACTAACGAAGACGAGAAGTTATAATTCCGCCATTTTAACTAAATTCGCCGTAAGAGGTCACTGTCTGTCATTCAAGGGACATAACTATGGGCGGTATTGACAAGTTTTTCAAGAGTTATCTCCCCTGATAACGGATATCACGAAAAAATGTGAGTCTGTGTTGCTAGGATCGTGTAATAAACCAAGGCTGTATGCCACTATGCTATATTATCTCAATAGTAAAAAAAAACTATGCTGCCTTGTAACATTTTCAGATTCACTCTCATTTGTAAGAACATCGGTGTTCTCTTGTTTCTCATTCCCATGTAAATATACATTATGATGTAGAATTCTATACAGGAATAAGTCCTGGAATCTGGTAATAAGTCCTGGAAAACTCCTGGAATTTTAAGTATTCTGAGTTATGCACACCCTGATATATTATGGAAGAGTGAACAAGTTCGACAAGAGCACACAGTTTAGCTTGTTCAGCTGTGAAATCTCGAGTCTATTGCTCCATTTAGTTACCGACAATACTGATTGGCCATGTGCACAAAAGCTGTGCAGCGCATTTTTTGACCTGAATGTAATCAGAGGATATATCTGACAGTGGGAGATATACAATCTGATGCCAGGAGAATGCATATCCTCTGATGATAGTGATGGGCTGATGTCCTGTGCCTTATACTCAGCCAGGCATTTGAGCACCTCAACTCTCCCACATAACAGTTTGGAAAACCGCCTGGACCAGCCTCTAGGGAAACCCATTTATTATATAGTATACCAATTTGACTTAGGGCTGACACCCCCCCCCCTTCCTCCATTACCCCTACAACACTTTGTACAGACTCATTGGTAAAGACCAAGCTGATACCATGGATATGGTGGAGCAGAAACTTTAAGGTGTTGGTGAAGTGAGTGGTTGGGTTTGTTGCAGAGTATTTTTGAAAATGCTGAAAAGCATATGTCTGAAGATAATGACGTTGCTTGTGCAGGGCTATGAGTTCCTGAACTTGTTTAAAGGAGTACTTACTTTATTTTATATAGGTTCCTATTACAAAGGTTAGACCCTTAAAGAAATATAACCAACTATTTTACTGTCGTTGGGGGTGATAATCTATTATTTTTTATTACAATTTGTGAATTCAAGTTTGCGCTTTGAGGTCGACGTGGGCGCCCCCATGTTGCCTGTATGATGACGTGACTGATGACGTCAGCATTCAGGACAATGTCAGGGCTAACGCTTGATGCAAGGACGTTCAACTATGGACATTTGATTTCCTCTAGGTCGGAGTTTTAATTCGAGGAAAGAACTGGCACGGCAAATCCCATGAGGTTAATTCCTAAAAGGAAAGTGGTTTAGGTTATATCCGCGAGCTGAATAATTTCTTCCGCAAGTATTTCAACTGAGACTCGCCCGATTGAATTTGGACAAAATTTGAAGTTGAGCGCTAAACTAAAAGAGCGTCCTCTGCAATGGTCTAGTGATTTGAGTTGAACGACGATGCTTCTAAATTCGTAAACATTTTCATGATTACACTTGAACTACTAAAATCAACGGGAACGTCAGTGGATTTACTGGGTTCCTTTCCGTGGGAATTATCGGCATGAACAACACGAGAAACCTTAAATCTCCATGACGTGACGTTTTTAGATGAGTATACACTCACTTCCGCTCATCTAAAAACGTCACGCAGTGGTGCAATGGCGGCGCCCAGTGACGTCGTGGCGAGCGACAAAATATTCACTATTTCTTTTATTTAACATTCTTTCTACATAAGTTTAATATAATATGTTTTGGAATACAATTGCTGATAAATATAATCAAACTTAAAAATAAGGTAAGTACTCCTTTAAGTGTTAAATGCTGAGCGTGCAAGTCTGAAACTCAACAATAAAGTGAAAACTTTAACATTAGGCTATATCATGTTCAGTTAATCTGACTTACTATGCAATATTAGGCCTTTCAAATAAGCTCCTGCAAAATACAGAAAAAGAAATTGGGTTACCATACGAATATTGGTAAAAGGGCGATTCAGTTCCAACCAAATAGTTGACATTGAATTTTAAACAATTTCCCAAATTTATCGTTGTTACCAGTAAGTAATAATATACCGAGAAATTGTTTAAAATTCGCTGTCATCTATTCGGCTAAACATGAATTGCCCCTACCAATATTTGTATGATAACCTTTCTTTTTACGTATTTCGCTGGAGCTTATTCCATATTGCATATAGCTCAAGGTTTTCACTTAATTGTTGGGTTTCATGTCTGCACTCTCAATGGACTAACAGCACTGCACATGTAATGTCCTTATCTTCAGACATGCACTTTTCAACATTTTCCAGAACTGTCTGTAACAACAACAACACTTCACTACCACCTTGAAGTACATGTACAAAGGAGATTATCCACATGTGTATTGTCATGTTGCTTGAACTACAAACTGTTGGACATTATTGATTAATGTGAAATTATACAGCATTATTGCACGAGGTTTAAGTACTAATTAATGTGCATGTAGTTATGTACTATCTGGTAGTATGAATTTAGTGAGGAATCCATGATTTTGATCTGTAGAAGAATTTTTGATTGACAAACTTCGACAAAGGTGGTTTGGCTTGTTCAGATGAACTCCAATTTGCTGATTCAGATCGACTGATTGGTCGATAGACATAGATTGGTTGATTTAGACCGGACTCTGATTGGCTGATTCAGATGAATATGGATTTGCTGATTCGGGTGGATTCTGATTGGCTGAGCCAGTTCATTATAGCTGTTCTAATACTTGCCTCGAGTCGATATCTTCCACCATCATATTTCATCTATATTCTACGCACAGCCCATTAACAGTTTTGAAAAAAAAAAAATCATTTCATCAAATTAGTTCAGACTGCTGAAATTTGAAATGCATTTCAGGTCCATATCAGTACCGTAACATGAAAATTTGTATTATTGTCTAGCGCTAACAGCTTTTAGAAGAATTTTGCTGTATTTCATCACCAGATTCTTCTGTTCAACTGGTTATAAACAATGGGATTTGCTCTTCACTCACCAGTAGTGAAATTACCTTTAACCTGTTGGGCTCCCGGGTCTCAGCTCCTCAGACAGCTTGTCGTAAGAGGCAACTTACTGGAGCACCTGTGGGGTTCCCGGGTGTGAAAAGGAATAGGACCCAGATATTGTGATATGACTGAAATATAGCTGAATGCGACGCTAAATCATATTCACTTACTCTTCCCAAAGAGAATAGTTATGTAATTGAAATTTGAAAGAATAGCAATCATTTCCAAAATTGCTTGAATTTCACGGGAAAAATCCATTAAACTGTATCAGAGAAATACTGTTCATATGAATGAAATACACTGTCTCTTTTCCGCTCTCCAGCAGCCAATTTAAAATGGCAAAAGAACAGAGATGTTGAACTGCCAGTTTCAAAAAAATTTTGTGCTGTAATTGAGCCATGAAGTTTATGCTTGGATAAAGGGCCCGGTATAACTGAGGCTGTTACTAAATTACTCCCTGGCCTCGACCGTTCTGTAGGTGAACTCGGCCATCGATTCACATCTGTTTGAAGGACTGACATGCCCAACAGGATAGTAATATAGATACCAACAATCCCGGTTTGATACCAAACCTAGGAAAGGCGAGAATTTTTTTTTTTTTTTTTTTTTTTTTTTTTTTTGTGGAGAGGGCACTATTTTTGTCTTGAAAACTAACATTCAATTTGCTCATTGTACTTCTGGAAGCCCGGTATTTAGTTCATCATGTTCAACTCTTTTGCCTAATTTAATATCAAACTTGTTGCCTATGATGTTTTCTCATCTAAACTGATCGGAATGAGTTCGGTTATGGAATACCATAATGTTTCAATATTTCTATCAGGAGGTACATTCACAATATTTTAGAGCTTCTAATAGCTTACTTATTTTAACGTTTTTTTGTTTTGTTTTTTTTGTCTACATGACAGGACCACAAATCCAAATATTTAATTTCTTGATTATTCATGCTATTCAGTAATTCATACCCTGTCATTCTTGATATATAATGAACAGATCAGTTAACATGAAATGATGTTTACTCCAGTCTTCGTTGTTTGTAACTGTTGATCACTCTTATGGGGTTTGTACTGTGAGAGTGATCACTGTGTTGTGGGAGTGATTCCCTCTTGCCAATATGACACTCTCCATTACTTGAAGGAGAGCAAGGGTGATCACTGTCCCTAATAAAACAGGAGACTGCTGTTCAATGATTTAAAGGACCTAGTGCAGTTTAGTGTGTTTTTGGTTCCCATGAGGTGTGGTTTGGAGTGCCAAACTGAAATGTCACATACAAAAATTTTTTTAGCTGAAAGTATAGTATATTAAATTGTTGAAAGGTCTGAGTATTCTGTAGACCCTGGGTATCAGGATTTTTTAATAACAGCATCTTAAAGTAGTGAATTTGTGCAGAATCTTCTATTTCGAGAAGAGAAAACAGCACCCTTTTCTCTCTGTAAACTTATGAAGCCAGTCTTCAGAACCAAAAACAATTTTTTTTGGGAGTACCGCTAACAATTCACCCAATATTTTGGGGTAAAATTGCTTTGGTTCTGGGCTGGTTTCATTTGTTTATTGAGAAAATAGGTGTTCTGTTTTCACCTCGAAATAGACCATTTTGCACAAATCCCTTTATTCAAGATGCTGTTATTCAGAAACCATAAGACCCAGGGTCTGGAAAATAATCCGACCATCTGACAGGATAATATATTTCATGCTAACTGGAAATTTTCTTTCGTACATAAAATTTCATTTTGGCACTCAAAACTGCATCTCAAGGTGGCCAAAACCTCACTAAACCAAGACGACAAGTCCCGTAGGCAATCGCCAACAAGAAACAAAAGACATTTTTGGCTGACTGTTTTTTATGTGGTGCAGTTTGTTGCTTTTTGTCCACAATTTACAAATACTCCTTAATATTTTGCTATCTGGAATAATTTGTCTTTATACTTTATTGCTATTTCAGAAAGTATCCAAGTATTGTGCTAATACAGAATTTCAATATAGCATATGCCCTCACTGTGCCCTCTCAAGCAGGTTGGGGGAATGAGGGCTCTCCAATTTTGGAGGTAAAAAGTCATTTTTCTTGAATATCTTGAACAATGTGAACAAAATTGCATTTTTTTATCGATGGCGCATAAATTCATATATTCTCACATTGGTGTATGTGCTTATAAGAAATTGTTGCCCATCTACTTCAGGAAATAGAAACCGGTCAATTGTTTTTTTAAATTGCTATTTCAACATGTTCAAACAAGTTAACTATAAATCCTATCAATGGCAAAATTTGTTAACATATGTAACTATATATCAATGTATGCGCCATTTAGAAAAAAAATGCTAATTTGTCATTCAAGAAAAACGACTTTTTTACCTCCAAAACTGGAGAACCGTCATTTCCCTGACCTGTCAACCCCGAGCGGGCAAAATTATCAGCATACTGATTACTGTCATGCGTCCAAAGTTATTTTCTGTCACAGCTAAATCCGACATTGGGCAGTGGGATGCTTAAAAATGTAATAGTTATCATGAAACACTTTTTAAATTGTCCCAGCTCTGTAAAAAGGAGCAAATGTACTGGGAAATGTTGATTTGCATTTGAAGTGCTGAAGCTGACCAATAAATAACTGAATGTACTAGTGCAGAGTTTAGCTATATTGTTGTGACATTTGAAGTTTTTCACATTCACTTATTGGCATTGGGCACATCTGTTATGATTGTTGTTATTTGTCTTGTTATGCATTGTTTGGTGCAAAAAAAAGAAGAAAATCCTGAAATTTGTGCTTAAAAAAAAACAACAAAACAAACATAGATGGCCTTAGAGAATTCATCACAATTGTCTGAAGGTTTCCCAAATATCGAAACTACATATATGCTAATCACTGTATCTCCATGGATACACCTATTATCTGTATATTGTTACGTAAATTCTTTTGTGCCATCTTATATTAGGTTTTGTTTCTTGTTACCATATGTATTCACTGAATTGTCTTATTTTACACTACCAACTGCTAGTGTAATGCAGAAATCGCTGGCCAATGTTTTAATATGGCTACTTGAAAATTCCAACCCTGTTTATTTATTCTGTGGGGACGGTGTACTGGTACTGTTCATTCTATACTGACAAAGGGAAAATGCAACCGTCTAGCTACACGATGATGATGACGTTTTCACTGGTGCCGAGTATAGACTTCCCCAGTTAGTACAATATTCAGAGATGGTTTCGTTGGTTGATAGCTGTGCTCAGCTCTTGAAGAATGACTGGCCATAAACACATTATTGAATGTGATACTTTGCTGTACTCTGAAGTGTGCAGCTCAGGAAAATGAGAGCTCTTCCAGTTTGTAGGTAAAAGAGATTGTGTTTCTTGTATAACTGTAAAAAATACCAACAGATTTGCAGTTTTTTGTCAATGGCGCATAAATACATACATCAAGTTCAAACACCTGAACTATAAATCATATCAATTGACAAAAATGTGCTAACATATGTAACTAAATATGAATTGATGAAAAACTGCGAATTTGTTCAACAAAAATCAACTTTTTTTCCTCCAGAATTATAGAGCCCTCATTTCTCCAAACAGGTGAGTAAAAAGTTAGTGCTCTCATTTCCACTGTTCTGCTGGTCCAGTGGTATAGTTTGCTCTATTGGTAGGATTAAGACAGTATAGGCCTATGGTACACTCACCCACAGCGCTGTTGCTGCAGAGTGAGTGACGATCTACATGTATGAGGCTGTTCTGAAGTCTCATTTAACTTATGCCTTGCACCTTTAGTATCATTTATATTTTATCAGGTTTGGTGGAATACTGATTAGACAAGGCATGAATGAAAGATATTTGTGAAGAATTCTCAGGTTTGATTTGTAACACCAGTCTGTGACCATGTTAACTTGCTGTGTTTATATCTTGTATATAATTGCTGAGTCGATCACTCAAACTGGCTGCATGTCTTAGAGGTGAAATGCAAAGGTTTCCATATTTTCCTTTTTGTGGACCTTGTGAGTTAGTTAATGATGAAACTATCAGACTATTTACTTCTTTTGGTTTTGTCTGAAGTGTTTGTTCAGAAAAGTACTTCAAAGATGGTATTTCAGATCTGAAATCAACATCGCTTATCTGCCCTTGTTTGACGCTGGTTTGTGACATCACATCATACCACCTGGCCGGACGTCAATACTTGTAACATTCAGTCTTCAGGAGGCTGGTCTAACATGATGTCACAGTCAAGGAAAGATCAGCGATGCCGGTTTGCAAATCGGAATTCAGCTGGTCTTGGGGTACCAAATTTTCAAAAGCTATCGGACAAACTACTTCAAATTAAACCAAGCAAAGTGGACAGACTGATATTTGTATTATTATTCAACTTACATAAAATATAAAATGAAGAATCTAAAAACCTTTGCATTTCACCTTTAAGGTGTTAATGATTACATTAATTAACTTATAGATGTGGTATAGAACTATTTCTCAGCAGCATTACAATTGTCATGAATACTGATTAAAATGATTTCTCAAAACTCACCATGAAAAAAGCACATTATAACCATGGATTCTATACTCCATGTTAAAACTGATGAACGCTTGTGAATACTGGACCCTAATAGAAGTACGGTAAATGCTAATGTTAAATTTAACGGGACAATTTCCTTGAAGGCTATTAAGTATACATTACAGAGAGATTTGCGGTTTTCGGCAGGGTGTTGGAAATGCATTATTTTTAAAGCTGTAAGAAAGGCGAAGACTGAGCGATTAATGACTCCCAGATGGTATTTTTATGAAAGCTGAGGGACTTCTTTTAAATGGCACAAAGCAATGCATTATGTCAGGTACATAGATGGCTGGTTGATTGAGATATTTGAAAGAAGAGATTGATTGTGAATAATAATGTTTTTTTACAGTATTGTACATATTACCTCTTTGTAGGAGCACAAGTTAGAGTGTGCACCGACAGGCCGTTAATGACTTGTTACTGGTCATTAATGACTCGTTATTCAGTACCGTGTAGGTAATGTTACTCAAACAAGTACTGTATAGAGATACAAAGTTGTACATAGAAACTGAATGGGTTCACCGATTAGGCAGTATTTTGAAGTTTTGTAATGGTGCACCGAAGACATGATCCAGCCTTCAGAGATGGATCATATATTAATTGATAAATGCCACATTTTGACATAAAATACAGTAGTATATATCCATATCTAACCTTGTGTTTGTTGTTTCTTTTGCTTACTATTGGCTGTACTATACTGTGCAGTCTAATATTTTTACGCCTCCAGCAGTATTGCCAGACAGATATTGTCGGCATGCAGCGGCATCTAGCCATTCATCTGTCCGTCTGTAAACATCTTTTTTTGTGGACACAATGTCTCATTAAGGATTTATAGCCAGGCGTTTTAAATTCATACCACATATGCAGCTGGTGATGGGTCAGAAGCCTATGGAAAATGAGCAACCTTGACCTATTTTATCAAGGTCAAATCTAGTATTTGCCTTATTTTTTGAAGGATTAAACATTACATTATGCGACTGGATGCAAGGTGATTGACTAGAAGCCTACCCCAGTTGACTGACCTTGATCTATTTTTTTAAGGTTATGCACTGTTTATTATGATAAAACATGAAGAAATATAGTAAGCTTTTCAAATTAAGACTATGTATGTATATATCTGGTAGATGGTCCAGAAGTATATTGAAGAGGACTGACCTTGATCCATTTTGTCCAGGTCAGATTTCATTCAGTACAGTATTTCATGAATGATTATATCTACACTGTCCAAATTTATACCACATATGCAACTGATGATGGACTTGAAGTCTATTGAATATATTTTAAGTGTAAGCTCTCCGAATTCATGTTCCACATGTAATCAAGTGAGCAAGACCACAAACATGTCGAAGATGACTGACCTCAATCTATAAAACACTGAGGACAGCGCACAAGGCACAGGATTCTTACATGGTGCAATAAAGACAAGTGATATTACAGTGCTAGACATCACATTATCAAGTTCCTGTGCTTCTCAGCAAAATGCATTAAAGCAACAGGAACCTGAACCCGCCCAACCACCTGCGATTGCAGTGTGAAGAGCTATATAGAAGGGTATATATAGAGCTAGGTCATGCTCTACCAGAACCTCAGTACAAAATTTTCCCATCAATTGAGGCCTTGACAAAACCCAACATGTATTTCTTGTATGAGAGAACTAATCGACCTAGTTATCAAAGTTCTGAAAATGCATAAGTTTGCTGAGAGTAGACCATAACTGATAGTCGAGGGATATTTGGGTTCATTGGGCTATTTTTTTATATTTACACTGAAAGGGCCATCTAGCAACATGTTCTTGTTAACTGACAGATTATCAAGAGTACAAATAAACATTCAGACAAACTCCCTTGAGAATTTCACTATGATAAGATGGGCATTGATAGGCTCACCCACCTGCTTACTCATGCCTTCTCGCACCTCGTTAAGGCTGCATCTTACTGTATTAAGATGAGCGCTAGGGGTGTTACAGTGATGTTTGTAAGGGATAGACATGGGCTCTAGTCACAGGATACAGAAACCCCCCAGTAGTAGTAGTAAAAGTGCAAATCTCTGATTACAGTGGAGGGTAAGTCTTGGAGGGATTTGACATCACTTCCAGGTCAAAGGTCACGTCCAGTGATGATGTCACATCACTTCTAGGTCCATTCTGGTCATGCGATTGGTGGAGTAGATGCAACCTAGGATTTTCCAGGAAAAAATGTGGAAAAACATGGAGCCACCTGGGTTGTAGAGGGTCTGGTATTGAATCCCTCAGACTGAAGTGGTTTGGACTGGAAGTGACATCCTGGTGCGCATGTGTAGTTGAGTTGTAGGAATGAAAGCTATCATTTTTGGACTGTGCAGTGTGTCATCTTGAAGCTCTCAGCATGTAAACTATTCTTGGGTGTTGTTTGGACTGAAAGTGGCATCACGTTGGGCATGCACAGTTGGGGAGGAGCGAAAGATGTTTTTAAGGGTTGTGCAAGGACATGTTTGGGCGATCTAGGAGACATCCTTGCTCTGAATGGATCATAGGGCGTCATATTAAAGTGCTTGTGGTGCAGACTGAGGTGGTTTAGACTGGAAATGATGTCCTGTTGCGCATGCCAGTTGAGGACTAGTAGAGAAAGGTGGAATTTTGGTAGTCCGAAGGAGAGTGCGATCTAGGGATCATCTTTGCTCTAATCGAGCCGTACAGAGTGCCATCTTGGTGTGTAGACTACGCTTGGAGTGGCTTGGACTGGAAGTGACATGGTGCGTATGCACAGTTGAGTTGTATTAGAGAAAGATAGCATTTTAGGGGTGTGTTTGGGCGATCTGTGTCATTCTTGCTTTAAATGGGCAGTGCACGGTGTCATATTGAAGCACTCCTGGAGTAGACCACAGCTACGCTTGGAGTGGTTTGGACTGGAAATGACCTCATGATGTGCATATGCAGTCGAAAAGTAAAAGAGTAAGATGGCATTTTGGGGGTGGCAGGGTGTTGTGCGAACTGGGGACCATCCTTCCTCTGAATTGGCCATGCAGGATGTCGTCTTGAAGATCCCTGTGTGTAGACTACGATTGGGGTGGTTTGGACGGGAAATCATTTCATGGTGCGCATGCTCATTCAAGGAGTAATAGAGAAATACAGCATTTTAGGGGGGTAGGCTATTTTAGGGGGGTAGGCTATTAAGGCCATCCTGGGACCATCTTGTATGCAAGCTGGCGAGAGCTCATGCTGTGGACACGACAGGGGTGGTGACGCCATGATGCTCATGTGCAATCGGGGAGTAATAGAGAAAGAATATAGAGAGAAATGACGTCATCTGTGACGTAATCCGTGGTAGAGAAAGTACAGACTTGTTCCAGTACTCATTAGTTGCCTACCCACAACCCTATACTCTAGTCCACAGGTAACTAGGGTATTCTGGGTAAGGCATGATGAATCTATCTACCTGGTAGAGTTACTTTCCCAAGTAGGCTACTGGGTTCAGGGCATCTATAGATCTTGTAATTCACTGAAATACAAAAAAATATGAGAATACTCTTCTCTTCTGTGCCTTGGATCAAATTGGTGGTGTAAATTTGTAATGCCCTACCGCTGAGTGTAAGTTCCGCTACACACACCCGTCCACCTATATCTAGCCCCTAATGTCAATTTCATACTCTGAGTGTCTTTGAGTAGTCCAGGATACTGGATACTTTCGCATTTTGAAAGCGTTTTTCAGAGCCTCTGTGGGTAGTAACCTCAGATCTTCTTCCAGCTAACGCGTGGTCTTCATGATGGACCTATGCATGAGTTCGCCATTCATTCCAAGCGACAGCAGGCTATCCTGATCGCCATGGCTGATTTCCTGATATAGCGGCCGCATATACCACTCCAGTCTTCACTTTTCTTATCTTAACGACTTAACGCTCTATCGTAACGCCTTAACGCATTGTCAAATTTCCAATCACATGCGCATGTTTTGACCATTGGCCCCTGAACCTTGATGAAACTTATGTCATCACCGGACATGGCCGATGTGCACGCGTCCGGTTGTACATCCGATAGGGTACAGGGTTACGATAGGGCATTAAGGCAGGGCGTTAAAAATACAAGCGTCTAGTCCATCATTCAATATTCAGTTGTCGTCCATTGAAGCATTTCCGCGTCCATAATCCAAAGATCTAATTCATATAGTAACAAGCACCAAATTAAAAGGATAAATCATAGTATACATAAAACTAGGCTGTAAAGTCGTTATCTATATTATGATGTATCTCGGTCACTCTTTGATACGGCCCCTAGATCAGGTTAAGCGGAATTAAACACAAGTTATGAAACGTACCGAAAGGTAATCCAATAGAGGCGCTTGATGATATAACCCTATTTTACAAGTTTCTGCAATAATGTTTTGTGACGTTGATTAAAATCGTCGCATTTAACACAGGATCTAGCAAATGCTACTAGGCGAGATATGTATACGCCATATGCAGGTCCCTCTGGTATATTACTGTTCAGATAAGTAGTCTATGATGTCAAAATTGTAATCATCTCTTTTGTCGTAAAGTTGACGAGAGAGAAGGCCTGCTTCATTTTTATAGAGATATAGATCCAAATAAGATGTGCTGCATTAAGGCATTAAGGATTGACGTTAAAACTTTGAGACGGGCGTTAAGGCGTAAAGATAGGGCTTCAAACGTATACGCGTTTCACCCCCAGTGTGGCTCTACTCAACATAGAACAGGGCTTTTTTCCCCCAAAAAAATCCCTGAGAATTTTACCCTGACAGATGGCGCGATGACCCACAAAACAGGGTTTTTCCCAGTAAATTGGAGCGACATGCAAGAGGTGGGAAAAATTGACGTCTGGCGACTAAAAAACAACCATATGTCTCTAGGAAAGCATCCCTCAGCACCTAACAATTTCCTGGCGTAGAGCGATGACGTCATCTGGGACCAGCAAGTCTCAACATGTTTTATTCCGTGGTGTGAATGGATTGATACATGCCTTGATGAATGTTACGTCATCAACGGACATCGCCAGAAGTGACGACAATGTGATGCCCACGCGTCTGATAGTACACCCGATAGGATACAGGGTTACGATATGTTATGATAGGGCGTTAAGGCGTTAAGCTAGGGCGTTCAGGCGTAAAGATAGGGCGTTAAGGCGTTAAGATAGGGCGTTTAGGAACAACGACGGGCGTCACTGCATTTCGATGAATTAGTGTCAATTCCATGGAATATCTAGACACATCAGAGCTTCTGAGCTATTTCACCAGGACATTGAATCCTACGTCTAGGCGTTGGCGGGCATTACCGGTCATAAACACAAGCGTATCCCCAAAAACGTCCCCAGCCGACGTTCAACCATCAACATGGCTCATATTTGCTCTGGATGCGAACGCACAGTCACCACACATTAGGATATGATGCGACAGCAGTAGAATATACATATGATTGAAGACACCTGGGCACAAGCAGATGCTGAGAATATACCAGCTGATTCCGAGAGTCCGCCGACTGATACGGAAACAGAGACTGTTGAGAATCTATCTATCTACTGATATGGATAGCCAGCCTACGTTCCAGGAAAACCTGAGTGAGGAAGAACCTACCTTTTCGGGTCATATTTTGACAACAGCTATTAAATCTCATGCTGCAGCGATCGAGGACGCCGGACAGGATAACTTACAGCAGGCGTACATCCAAATGCACCCCTGCATCAGGAAAACAGCCATGGTGATCTATGAACAGTATAGCCTGCTATCGCTTGAAATGAAAGGCGAACCCACGCACAGGACCAGCATGGAGACCAAGCGTCACCTGGAAGAGGATATAGGTCTACCACTCACCGAGGCCCTGCAAAATACGATCATAATGCGCGAACAGTTTGTCGTTACAGTATCCTGGCCTGCCCGGTGACGATTCGGATCAGAGCGAACATGGCTGAAGGTTGACGCAACACCAAATAACGGCTTCTGACTGGAGAAGAGCAATCGAGAATACATCTAACAGGCAAGAACGAATATGACAGATTACAGCACCAAATGGCGGCTTCTGTTTGGACAAGAGCATACATGAATTTCAAACATACCCAACGTGGGCCCCCCCCCCACCCAGCTTTGGTACAATGTAACATTGAGCAGAATCTATTGTACCTCAGTGCGTATACGCGTTTCACGTCCAGTCTGGCTCTACTCGACATAGAACAGGGTTTTTTCTTAGAACAATTCCCCGAAAAATTACCCTGACATATAGAGCGATGACCTACAAAACAGGATTTTTCCACGTGAAATCCCCGTACAATGTCCCGGCGTACAGCGATGACATCATCGGGAACCATCAAGTCTTAACATCTTTTATTCCATGTTGTGAATGGAATGATACATTCACCTTGTCGACGCGTTAGTATTATATAATTCGATGGTACAATCTCTCGCAAAAGGTAAAAAGCTGTTATGCTAGGGCGTTAAGGCGTTAAGATAGGTCGTTAAGGCGTTAAGATAGGGCATTGGGGCGCTCTGTAGCTCTGCACAAAGGACATATGACATTTTTTGATTTGTTTTTTTTTTCCGAAATTGAGTGACTACACAATCTCAACAACAACAACAAAAGTCCATTTCTATGATTCACAATTACAGTCGGACTCTCCCCCACGGGTGCTTCAAATTGATACCTCACACGACCCCTTTGGCCCATCATTTGTCTACCTCGATCCCAAAAAATCCACCTCAGGCCTGCTTGCGCACTGCGCATGCGCACGACAATTTCCAGCGAAAGTCAATCCATGGCCACAATACCCCTTCCATCGTACCCTACAGTGTGAGACAGAGAAAACAAGTACCCACACCCCATAGTAAAATCCACCAAAAAAAAATGACCACCCCAATACTCCTACCCCAAATGCCCTTGTTCCACGATTCCATGTCTGCGCATGCGCGCGGTAGCCTTACTTCCATGCACACCAGTCCAACGGATGCTCCTCCACGAGCGCTTCACATTGGCACCTCCCATTCAGGTCACGGATGACACACTTCGATCCCAAAGCGACCATTCCAATGCCATTTTCCCACAATTCTACGACTGGGCACACCAGTCCAGTCCTGTCCAGTCCAGTCCAGTTCACTCCCATATGAGTGCTTCAGCATGATACCTCACACGACCGATTCAGACCACGGATGGCCCATCTCGACCCCAAAACGTCCATTCGTATGCCCTTTTCCAACAATTCTCAGCCTGCGAGTGCGCAGATTGACGAAAGTTCAACGACATACCAGTTCAGGTGCATGCTCCCTCAGGAGGGAATCCGCAGGAATTGGCGGGCTTCCTACTACTTGCGCTTACCGAGCGAGGATATCAGGTTACCACCCACAGAGGCTTTACAACGTATATCAAACTGATCAGCGATACGGATTTGATATTTTCGGAACATCATGATGTCTTGCTGGCATCATTGAAAACGTGTTGACCGCTTCTCTCTTGCAGCAAATTAGCTTAGTTTTATGTATACTTTGATTTATTCTTTTAATTTGGTGCTAATGTTATATGAATTAGGTCTATGGATTATAGACGCGGACATTCTTTAATGGACGACGGCTGAATATTGAATGACGGACTAGACGCTTGTATTTGAAAAAATGCGGTCAAAATGCGAAAACAATTGTTCCAGGATATGTTACCCTTATATTATCCTGGACTGCTCGAAGACACTTAGGGATGAACCAGAGAGAACTGACGGCCGTTGAACACAAGGGCAGTTTCTCAAAGGGCATCTTCTGATTGTAAAGACACTCAACGCGACTCTCTCACTTGGGTGTGAGGTGATGGAGGGGATCATAAAATGTGTAATACACAATATGTGCTCTCTCCCAATCAACTGATTGACTTAAGGCGCTATAGGACAACAGTTGTTGTCTCCATTGATGTTCCATTATGAACATCAATATGACCGCAAAGATGCCGTAACTCATACGTACAGCAACGTTTAACGACGACCGTATGTACCAAAGTCCATGGTGCATTTTCAGGTCGACATACCCACTCCTATGGGTCAGTATACAGGGGTGTAGGTAGCCGTTTAGTCCTACGTGCGAATCTAATCCGGCCATATTTGCGCTTTATCTACTAATATCAATATTTCCTCTGGTTACACTTCAGGCTCTACATCCATCTCCAAGGGCCACATACCATTAGTTACCCCCATAGGCTGGTGTGTAGGAGTAGGCATGTCTCAATTGCGCAACCGAGCGACTCTGCACTTTCTCTACTACGGATGACGTCACAGATGACGTCACAGTCACGTGACGAGCGCTCGAGTCGTATTCTACATCCCGAGCTCTTCATTACGAGATCTTGCATGCTCTGAGGGTCGGCGCGGGAAGACGTAAGGTAAGAGTAAATACAAGGCATTTTCGGGTACTTATGGGAGCCGTTTCCTTGTACCTTTGGATTTCGAGCTGCTCGAAAGTCATATGCCGTTTCACCAAGCTGCGCTAAACGACCGCCTTAGCTACGAACTGACCTTCAACGACTATCACCGCATGGTGATAGCCAATTACAAGCGTCTAGTCCGTCATTCATAATCCAGCCGTCGTCCATTAGAGAATATCCGCGTCCATAATCCAAAGACCTATTCCATATTCCATATAACAGTATTAGCACCAAATTCAAAAAGACAATCATAATATACATAAACATAGGCTTGTTTAAAGGCGACCCAGAGGCAAAGTACACGGTAGGCAACATATACCCTGGAATATGAACTTGTAACCCAGCCTGAGCTGGCAGGACGGGTCCGTAATCAATACCAGGGAAGCCTGTCCAGTCTGTATTCTGTGCCACCGCCGTATGGTCTTAAACGAGTGACCCGGTTTGGAACATCAATCTCAAACGACTTCGACTTTTCCTATCCTATATCAGCGCTTGCATGAAGATACCTAGCTCTCGACCAACCCATTATTTTGACAGCAGCAACGACTGGAACCGCGGGGACAGCACGATGGACGCTGAAGATATCATAAGATGACTAAGGTCCTGTGAAATATAGCTTTATGTATATATGCGCGAGTGGCTAGCGCCTTACTTTCCATTCTCAAAGAAAAGTTAGCAAAGCTTCAAGCAGACGCGAAAAATGATCCTTTCGTCGGGCATGCACTTTGCACGGTTTGCTGTGAACTGTTTCATAAATATATGATATACTTAGCTCCAATCACAGCTGCTCTTACCACGGTCAAGCTCTGCCAATTTGAACCCCATTGCCCGAGGAATAAAGACGACGAAGGATACCAAGACGGAGGCATAATTCACTACAGCTATGTCAGCTGGCCCATGAGAGTGTGTGAATGACGAGGACAAATGCCGAGACGGCGGCAACCGGAGTAAAAATCTAAAAAAAAGGTTGAGGCGGGGGAAAAAGGTGCAGAGGCCAAAACGAAAAAAAACGAGAGGAGCTCGTGACTCGGCTACAAGTGGCAAACAACATAAACCGCTGACAGTCATGCTGGAACAGCAGACACCGCTGTTCCCTCTGCTGCTTGCGTCGCACCGCCAGAGAAGAGGGTGGCCATGTCTACCGCGCGGTTCTCGCTGTTGCGTGCCGTTCCAGCGCATGTCATGGTGACGGTGAGCGGGTGGTGGCATGTTGTCGTCTCGACGGTTGCAGCGCACAAAGATGAAGAGTAAACAAACTTGGCGTATCGCGTGGCAGTCCTAGGACTTGCCGTCGGCTACAGTATGTTGACAAACAAGGTGCTGAAGAAAAAGCCAGCTAACCTAGGAGGTTTGGATCTAGAGGAATGAGCTAAATTTACCATTGTCGTGGCGCAGCACTGGATACACAATACATGCTCGTTAAGCAAGGAATCATTCCCGGGTTCATTATGAACTAAATTTAGAAACACAACGGGGACCCATGATACAACGACATCTATAGCACTGATGGTGAGAGGTGCCACTGTAAACACTCCACCTTTTTCTGGAATTGTTTAGTGCCCTTTGACGGAGAGGCGTGGATACGGAGAAAAAGCGTCACGACCCCGTCATCGAGCAGCTGACAGGCTCAAGCGGCGATAGTGAAAAAACATCAAGAACGCCTGGACTGTATCATTGGGCATATGTGGGCTGAAGGTCATGCTAATAACACTTCCTCATATGTTAGTGATGCGATGCGCGAGTACAGCTTACATTCGAAGAGAACTGACGAATTAGCCCCGCTAGACACAGAGCCACAGCTTTCTACACTCCTTCTCCTGATCAGCAGATTCGTCAGTAGCTGTTCATCATGGGCAAACTCGACCTTGCGGGTTAGGCATTGTACAAGCTGCTCTATTTGCCGGCTACGACAGCCGTTTTCCCCATCGGAAGGCATATTTGTGTGTGAATAGATCGAGTCGATATAATGCGTTACGCAAACAAACTTTGGGCAGTGATGCATGACGTCAGTGCGATGGCACGGCGTGAAAACCTGACTACGAGTTAAAGCTATTGCCAATCATCATTTGGAAGACTGGTTGAAGAGTTCCAGTTCCAATGTACCTTTTCGCTGCTGGGGCGCTTCTTCAGGAAAAAATTGAATCTGTATATGCGCTGGAGAAGTACGACTACCCGATGACCGCGGGGGCTATTGAACGGCTGTTCCGTTTACTAAATCACCTGAGCGACATGCTAAGGCCCTATGGATGCGAAACTGTCTAAGATATACTACAGCCCGCAGGGATACTGGCGTGGCATCGCTGCAATCCAGACGCTCATACACACTGCATCCACAAAGGCGCGGAAGGTCTCCGAAGAAGACGCCAGAGCTTGGCTGAAGAAGCAGGCCATCTTACAGATATAACTTCCTGTCCCTCGCCATATCCCGAGGCCCAAGTTTGATATTTCCGCTCCCAACGAGGTCCACCAGGCTGATCTATTGTTTCTTTCACATGATAAGGTACGGGGTAAGCCTTTCAAGTATGCTCTGGTCGTTGTCGACGTTGCCAGTCGTTACAAAACGACCGAGCCTGTTACCTCGAAGGACTCTTTGGAGAGTGCATCGGCGATCTCTCGCATTTACGACAGCGGGCCTTTGGTTGAGCACAGCAAGACGCGGAGAAAGAGAAGCTAATCGATGCCAGGTTATTGTAGATCGGTTCAGTCGCACGCTAGCCGGGCTGTTTGGGTACCAATAAGAGAAAACCTTGATGCCACAATGGCAGATGTATTGACGCAAAAGCCCTCTGATGGAGTGCACAGTTTCGTATGAAAAACCAGTATGAAAACATTAGTAACCCAAAGTTGTAGATGTCACAGAGGAGAATTCTCCCGGTATTTTTTTTAGATTGTATTAATATAAATTCAGCCTAACGGTTGACAGAAAATCAGAATAAAAGAATTGACAAAATTTTTGAAATTTATTGGAGAATTCATGATGAGGTCATACACATGGGAACGATGTTATTGCTTAGGCGCCATTTTTGTCAATGTGAAAGACAACAGGAATTACAGAAAAGTAACTGGTGATATTGATACGTTTTCCACTATTTGGCAACTTGTGGAGTCACTTGACAAAGTCGTAGTGAATATAAACATTTCATTTGCGTAGTGGATACTTCAGCCGTCAGGAGATTTTGGTGTATTTTGCCGAAAATCAGCCCTCCTGTTAGCGTTGTGGTTGTTGATGCTGAATGCAGGTCTGTTACTCAATTGTTTTCCGACAGTTACATAAAAAATATTTCTGAGATATATAGAATTATTTTGGTATATCAAATATGAATAGGCTTTGTGTTTAGGGCAGTACCTGAGGGAGACCCCAAACGTAGGCCTTATATTTCACTACAATGCTACAAGATATTTCACTACAATGTTCCCTCTGCACCAGCCCGTGCGACACAAAAGCCATGTTGGCACGAGCAGAGTGGGTGTCCGGAATCTGTATCAACCAGGTGAACTCGAAGGTAGCCGCCGTCGTGCAATCGACCCAGTATGGTCTCTAGGTGGCTTAGCCGGCCAGTCACAAAGCCAGAAGAGCCTGTCCTGTATTACTTTGTGGATGGGCCGGCCTGTGGGTTTATGCAGAAAGAGCTGTTGGCGATCCTTCGTGACACGATGCTGCCACATGATTAGGTGCTAGCTTTTACCAGCGGTTAAGCGCCCCCGCCCCTCTCTTTCGGTGCAATCTAGGCAAATTAACCGAACATTGTTTTTACAATGCCGCATGCTATTGTTCGGTCGGTTTACGCTGAACTACCGCGTGCCTCTCGGAACCTAAGCCTAGAGGAGCTCGATATTGCACGCAGCACACTGGCTCTCCTTGAGTTTGTAAGACAGTCAACTTTGAGGTTAAACGTGAGTGTTTTAGCCTGGTCTTGGCGCTTGTAGGAGACAATTTTTGTCTGGATGACCTTCCTGACCTCCAGCTCTTTGGGCTGGCAGTTTCCTCTCCCAGTCCCCTCCTGCTCCTTTGGAACTGTGTCATTCGGTGAACAGACCCGCTGGAGCTGGTTCACGTACTCAACCTTAGATACGGCGAGATAGACCAGCTTGGACCACATCATTTATCCACACCTTTTGCGGTGCTTTGATGGTGAGGCCCCGAGAGGAATGTACTGTGAGAACATAGCCAAGGCGCCAGACCTCGGCCTTCGTAACATTTTCTGCAGCCTGGATGGTAACCTGAATAATGTCGTTGAGGAAATGCTGTGCATTCGGGTTAGTACCAGGAATTATTCTGATTCTGTTTTCGGATGTTTTGGGGCAGTAGAGGAGCGGAACAGGAGTATACGGTAAGTGCCCCGTGTGCCTCGCGAAGAGTAACTCATGAGTTTCGTCCCCGCACAGCTTTACGGCTTGTGAGGATCAACTCATCTGGATGCCACTGTTCCAAAAACTGGTCCCACCCCAGACTGCTTCATAGAGCTTTACGCGTCTTCTGACATTGGACCGTGTCGGTCTGGAGCCGGTTTTGGGGGGCTTTCAGTGGCTCATCTATTGCTCTGTGATCAACCTCAACCTCCTCGTAGCAGTTCACGTGCTACCTGAGCCAGTCGCGCGGCATCTCTCCCTCAATTAAAATGGATGGCCCTGGTCACCACAGTACTATTTGGCCCAACCAGTCCAAGAAAGTCTCAGTGATTGACCTTGGGACAGTCCAGACCACGTCCCAAACGATAAAGCGTTTGGTGTATTATTGGTCCATCCTCTGTGGTGTCGTCATTTTGCTCAGTCCACCGGAAGAAGCTGTAGTAGGTTTGGGCCTTGACATCCCTGACCCACATCTCCATGGCCAGGCGGTGGGTGGGGTGAACACCAGGGGCTCTCTTACCCAGGAGCTCCTGGTTTTGCGTGCATCTCCATCACCATTGAGTTAATATAGCTGATGGTTTGTGTGGGGTCATCATGTCGAGGCGCGCGCTGTATACGTTGGAAAGTCTGACCTGCTGCCAGTATTCGGGCTTTGGGAGGTATGCAGCGCGGTACTGCGGCATGTAGAGAATTTCTTCTTTGTCGCACCAGTGGGCCGTGGCGACATCATGCTTCCTATGGACCTTCTGCAGGGTCCCTGGGGACGGAGCGCATCCTTCTTGACGTAAATGCTGCCAGTCGCCATTCGGACAGCTTCGGTGGTTGAACGAACATGGCCGAAGATTGATCACAACCAACGCGGTTCTTCTGGGTTGGGTGTGATGTATTGTACCCAGAGGAGGTAACTGTCAGGCTAGACAAATACTTCACGCCCTGCTCACTACATCGTATCTCACATCATACCCACCTGCACTGCTCATTTAGAGTCAGGATGGACAATCTATCGCCCAAACATCCCCTGCTTCCCCCTAAAATGTCACCTTTCTCTACAGCTCATCGACTGGGCATGCACACCATCGCGTCACTTCTGGTCAAAACTTCACCGATCGTAGTCTGCATCCCGAGAGCTTCAAGGTGGCAGCATGTACCCAATGTCGACATGCACACTCCCATGGGTTGGTGTATTGAGGTGTAGGAAAATGTTTAGTCCCATGTGCCCATCTAATCCGACCATCTTTGTGCGTTCTCTACTATTGACGATGTCATTTCTATCAATAGTTTTCTCTCGCTACACTCCATATGCATCTCTAAGGGCCACATACAACTAGTTACCCTAGGCTAGCGTTTTAGGGTTTACTTTTCATCCGCCATTAATTGCGCTTTTCCTGCTACTCCCGAGTGCACATGCGGACTATAACGTCAAATCCACACGTTGACCAGAGCACTGTATGACATAACACAAAAATTCCCAGATTGGGTCCAGTATGGTCCATATATACTCACTTTATAACCAGGGTCACAAATTGGAGCGATATTCAAGAGGTGGGGAAAGTTTACGACGTCTGGTGACTAAAAAGCAACCATATGACTCTACAGGAAAGAATCCCTCGGTACCTCACATTCAGATCCGAGAATACGGTGGATTCTCAGACGTAGCCATAGTAAGTGAGTGAGTGAGTGAATAGGGTTTAACGTCGCTTTCAACATTTATTTTCAGCTATATCACGACGGGGAAGGGAAGGGAGGGAAGGGGTACCTACTTGTAACAGAGCAGATCTAATGCTGCCATTTTTATATTGTTGTCCCACGGAAATATCATGCCGTCGTAGGTTTAGTATCTCAGCCGCGCTTTTCTTGCAGCTGTTCATGTGGAGACTATGAAGTATCCACACGGCCTCTAGCACCGGCTTAAGCGGAATTAGATACGCTAACTCGGGAGCTGTGATGATAGATCAGCTCCAAAATCTCATCTGATGTTAATGGATGAGCATCGTGAATGTCTGATGGAGTAAACGCCTCAACATGGGGTAAACCTGGTAAATGCAAGAATACTCAGAAAAACAACCCTGTAATGCCCGACGTTGTACGGCTTAAATTTCCCACCAAAACAATAAACCTACATATATTTGTCGAGTGACATGTACAGAGGGCGGGCCTCGGGGACTAACAGTCCACCAGCAGAATCTTACCATATACAGGTAATAAACTGGAGCGATATGCAAGAGGTGGGAAAAATTGACGACGACCGGTGACTAAAAAGCAACCATATGACTCTACAGGAAAGCATCCCTCGGCACCTCTCATTCAAATCCGAGAATAAGGTGGATTTTCGGACGTAGCTCTAGTATTTAAGCCGCGCTTTTATTGCAGCTGTTCATGTGGAGAGTACGAAGTATCCACACGGCCCTTAGCACCGGCTTAAGCGGGATTAAATAACTCGGGAGCTGTGATGATAAATCAGCTCAAACAACTCATCTGGTGTTAGTGGATGAGCATCGTGGACGTCTGATGGAGTAAACGCCTCAACATGGACTAAACCTGGGAAATGCAAGAATACCCATAAAAACTAACCTGTAATGCCCGACGTCGAACGGATTAAATTGCCCACCCAACAATACACAACTCACACACTCTTACACGCTCATTCCATCACCAACTGCAGTTTCTCTACTGCCGATCTACATATCAATACTTATCCTTCTGAAAACTTCGGTTAAAATGGGAAAACAGCTGTTCCAGGATATGTTGTTACAGTATCCTGGACTGATTGAAGACACTTAGGGATGAACCAGAGTGAAGAGACGGCCACTGAACACAGTCAAGAGCACATGGTCGAACATTGACGCAACAAGGGCTGTTTCTCAAAGGAAGGCCTCTGATTGGCTAAGAGCAGCCGAGGTTTCGCGTGATAGGGCCTACACGGACAATACCGGCACCCAAACTAGTGTTACAACAAGATATTTCGACGACCTGTACCCAGTACCCCACAGAGCTAGACCGTACGTCTTACCCAGAACACCATATGGCGTATTCACATGCCACTAGTTGCCTACGGGCTAGTGTATAGGGGTGTAAGTAGACGCTTAGTGCGCACTCGAGCGACTCTGCACTTTCTTTACTACGGATGACGTCATAGATTACGTAATTTCTCTCAATATTCTTCTGTGGATACACTCCATGCATCTTCAAGAGCCACATGCCCGTCTCTATGGGCTAGTGTATAGGGGTAGGCATGTGCGCACGCCTCTACTATTCCTCGAGTTCACATGCGCATCGTGACGTAACCACCTCATTCGTAGTCAATAAAATACACTGTACAAACCGTTTAGACCAGGCATGACCCATGGCCGTCTATAGTGCCCAGACGTAGGCATGTCCCCCGGCATGCATGTCGCACACATTTTCGTCTTTCTCTACTATTCCCCGATGTCACCATCCCAGTCGGAGTCTACAACCCGCGTGTTACAATATGATCATATAAGGACCCAAGAGGGTCCCTAGTTCACTCACACACTCCCCTGCGCATCTCTGAACTGTCGTCTCTCGCTACAACTCCTGGATTGCGCATGCGTACCAAGACGTCACTTCCAGTTCAAGCCATCACAAGCGTGATCAACATGCCGGGAGCTTCAAGACGACACCCTGCGCATCATATGTTGAACCAGAATGACCCATAAATGACTCTCAAACTCACCCTTGCGGAACCGTAAAGTGCCCTCTTTTGTTTTATTTCTCGACTGCTCATGCGCACCGTGTCGTTACTTCCGGTCAAAAGCACCCCAGACATAGTCTACATGCGAAGGTCTTAAAGATGATGCCCCGTACGGCACACTGGGATCAAGAACTTCAATAGCCTCCCTTGTGCATCCCACAAATGCCCTATAGCTCTTTCTCTACTCATCGCCTGCGCATGCGCATTATGACGGCATTTTCAGTCCATTTAACCCACTTCAGTCGTAGTCTACATGCTAAGTGCCTCAAGCTAGACAAGACCATGCGCGCCATAATTGGACCCCGGGTGGTTCCTCGGTAGCTCAAATACCTCAGCGTATCCAAAAAATTCATCTCTCCTCTACTTCTCGACTGAACATGGGCACCATGACGTAATACCCGGCCCAAATCACTCCCATCGTCATCTATTTCACGAGTACTTCAATATTACACCTTCCACAACCCATGTAGATCACGTACCGCCCACCTAGACCCACATGACCGGGTTCATAGTTTAGGGTCTAAATTTCGTGTTTTTTGGTGGTTTCGGAAAAGTCCTACTTTTACATTCCCCATCTCGGAAGTCCACGTTCCCCTTCCGACCCATCTAGATCTATTTGACGGACTCGAATCTCTATTGGCCCACCGAGAATTTGGCGGGGGGTTTCCACATGTTGGGGTGTAAAGTCCGTTTTTCAGGGAAATCCTGGTTTTTGCATCTACCTGGCTTGTCACGTGACCCTAGGTGCCCTCTTCGCGTTGCCATAGAAACACAAGGTCAAAGGTCAAGGATCAAATGTCAGGCCGCATTCCACCCCATTTTCTCACCTCCGGCGCTCCAGAAATAATAAGGGATCGGTCCTTTCTATATTACTCTCATGGCATCAGATTTTATACTTCCTTCCCTCAGATATATTGTTTTCCGTACCACACCCAAGGCCGTAGACAAGTTTTCAGATTTTTTTTCGCGGGGTTGGGGGGGGGGGGGGCTATACTATCACAGCACAATAAGGCGAGGGTCCAGCTCCAGAATCCCAGATGGCTGGAGATGCATTAATTTTTTCTTGGCCTTTTCCAGTGAATAAAACTCAACATTAAAACGCACACATTGTAACCAGTTTTTTTTTAAGAGGGAGGGGGGGGGGGGGCTATACTATCACAGCACAATAAGGCGAGGGTCCAGCTCCAAAATTCCAGATGGCTGGAGATGCGTTCTTGGCCTTTTCCAGTGAATAAAACTCAACATTAAAACGCACACGTTGTAACCAGTTTTTTTAAGAGGGGGAGGCTATACTATCACAGCACAATAAGGCGAGGGTCCAGCTCCAGAATCCCAGATTGCTGGAGATGCGTTCTTGGCCTTTACCAGTGAATAAAACTCAACATTAAAACGCACACGTTGTAACCAGTTCTTTTTAAGAGGGGGGAGGGGGGGCTATACTATCACAGCAGTAGTATACAAAAGACCGATAGGGTCATATTGACCTTTGACCTCTGTGGAGGTCACGTGGAGGTGGAGAGGTCAAAGGTCAATGAGAGCACTTGAGCATGTACTGGCCTGTATCCTCTCATCCCATCCATCATCTGACCTTGGATCATGTTTAGACATGTTAGGGGATTCCTCCGCGGTGATGCGGTCTGGTGGTGATGCGGTCTGCCTCCGCGGACAGAAAATAGTCCCAAGTATATAGAGAGCTGAGGGTATGTCTGACTGTATGGAATGCATGTACTGACTTGGTTCTGGGGTTTTTCCATCACGGTTGTGCGCAGGTGTGTGGTATGACGTCACGTCCGGTCTCGTGAATCGGGCGTGACCTGGGTATGACTGTATGGGATGCATGTACTGACTTGGTTCTGGGTTTTTTTTTCCATCACGGGGAGGTCACGTGATCACACAGTATATAACATCCCGATTGACTCTCATTGACCTTTGACCTCAAAAATTTGCATATTGGGGAGAAAAACTACCTCTGAACACAGAAGAGTTCCAATTCTGACCTTTGACAGCCAATCAGAAGCGAGTATTTTGACCTCGTCTGACTGTATGGAATGCATGTACTGACTTGTTTCTGGGGGTTTTCCATCGCGGGTGTGCGCAGGTGTGGGGTATGACGTCACTTCCGGTCTGCGTGAATCGGGCGTGACCTGGGTATGTCTGACTATGGAATGCATGTACTGACTTGGTTCTGGGGTTTTTCCATCACGGGGAGGTCACGTGATCACACTAGCTCAAGGTCAGGGTTTTTCCATGAAACCATGGGAAGGAAGACTTATAGTAATAAACATAATCTATAGGTGTTGGACGATGTTATTAGTACGAGTCTAGCATCCGTACGACCCGAGGGTCGAGCGTTTATTGTCCAGCATATCTCCGCAAAAAATAAACAAACAAAAAGGGGATTCCCCTTTGGCATCGATGGTGCTGCCCTCTAGAGGCAGGGTGGGTGGATGTAAAATTTCTCCAGATATAAAAGCGGAACACTGACTTTACCGTAGAATATACTCCTATCAACCCTTTGGGATATTGGTCCCCGGGCTTATCGGGGCCTGCTGAGAGAGGTAGAGCGGGGGAGTGGGTGTATGTAAATTTAGGATTTGTCCCGAATCTTTAAAAAGCGGAACACGGACTTTACCTTTACAATAGGGGAAAACTCCTATCAACCCTATCCCAAAGGGCGAATATCGGTCCCTCGGGCTTATCGGGGCCTGCTGAGAGAGGCGGGGTGGGTGTATGTTTTCACAGAAGATAAAATATAAAAAGCGGAACATGGACTTTACCCCTACAATAGGGAAAAACTCCTATCAACCCTTCCGGCCCGGCCCGGCCGCGCGTTATCCGGCCGCACGCCTGCGCGGCTTCAAACCATGGAACTTATAGTAATAAACATAATCTATAGGTGTTGCACGAGTCTCCACTCGCCATCTTCGTGGTGACATGTGAGGATTCGGTCATGTCTTCCCGAACCTCGAACCTTTATAGTTTTTTCACTCCACCTGTTGCTCTTGTAACTCGCAAATCCTCGTCAAAATGTTTGTGCTGGAATGCTTGCTCTTAACCTAGACCAAAACATGTACTTGGTCTGTGTGCTGATTTCATTGGCTCTCTATTTTACTGCAGTGCTCTTGCATTGTTTTCTGGTCATTGATTGGTTACATTTGGCCTCATCCTAGGCCACTGATTGGCTACTTTCTCAACGGTGTTCAAGGCCAGTTTGACCGAATCCACACATGTCTGTTATAGCCTTCATGGCCGCCTGTTTTATGCTCATATAGAAAACACATAAGACATGGGGTTTCTTGTGAGATCTCATTTTGTTTTTTATTCAACAATAACTAACAACAACAACGTGAGAACAACCACGTGAAAACTGAAGCCCAGAACAGGGGGCTTGTACATTGAAATCGATAGAACTTAAACCCAGAACAGGGGGCTTTTCGTGAAAGAACTTCAGCCCAGAACGGGGCTTGTACATTGAAATGATGGGCGGCCCAGTCATATACGAGTACATCGCGGTCCTCGGCTTTGTGGCACTCGTCAAACATCTGTACGATGGTAGATAAAGTTCTTCCCCGGCATCGATGGTACAGGTAAAACAAGCAATATTGTCCACACACGCTACTGGTCAGGCTTTGCAACGTTTGACTGTTCCAACACCACGTCTCTGTGCCTTGATCCATGAAATCTGTTAAATCAGGGTGGAGGGGTGGCAGGCCTTACGGGTCAAAGTATTCGCCCTGCTGTTCTGTCAAGTACACGGCAACCCAATGTTCACCGGACCGATCCATCGGGTCCGTGTTGACAACGTAAGCAGCAGGATACACACGGTCTAATGGGAACACATCTCGGGCGAACACCCCTTGAAAGACCATACGTGTCCCTGGGTCATTCTCCAGCACGGTGGTTATCTGGTCTGTATCCATGTTAGGTGGCAAAGTCACACAGGACGTTGTGCGCCTTGTCCACTTGAATGATGTTGTCAAACTCGGCGTAGCAGATCACATTGACGGTGGTCCCGAGGGCTCGTGCAAAGTGGATTTCCAACCGTAAATTGCCTTGCTTGGCCAGGGCCAGCTGATGGTCGTTCTCTAAGGTGGGGGTCAGATCGAAACAGAACAACGTGTATCCGTTCGCGTAGTCCTCCCGACTGATCATATTCCATTCGTCCTGGTTGATTTGACCGGTGGCTGTAAACCGGCTCTGATAGGCTCGAATGAAATTCATGCGCCCAAATTTCGGTGTTAAGGCCGTGGCTGCGACCTGTTGTCCGTCCACATGCAGGGCCACAAAATTGATGCCGAAATGTTTAAAGTCAAACGAATTCTCTGGGTGGGCTCCGCTGAAACTGGTATTTTCCACACAGGCCAGGATCAATCGCCTGGGCAGTTCCCCCAGGAACAGGTTTTCTTTGTTGGCGCTCATATTTCCAGCAGGTACAGAGAACACTTTGGTTTGCACACGTCGGATAGGGTACTGGGCTGGTTTAGTTTCCAAGGCTTTGAGGTGTCCCAATTGAACGGCTGGATTCGGTTTCACTTTTCGGACATACAGGACTGCGTCTTGGATGACGATCTTATAGTCGGCTACATGCCCCTCTACGTCAGTGGCCATCAAGGCGAAGGTCGGAGGCGCCCGTATCAGTCGGATTTTGATGGGGATCTTGTTCAAGAGATACCGGACTTGCATGGAAATGTCTGCGTGCAGTCGACCCATGAGATCCACCGAGGCGCCGTTCGCGGTGAAAGCCTTCCGTGTGTTATATCCTTCATTGTCCATAGTGCTCATGTGCTCGGCTGTGTCTTGGTAGAATAAAGCGGCTGTCAGCTGAGATTTTTTAGCCTCTCGTCCATAAGACAACAGCGTCTCGATGTAGGCTCGATAGGAGTACGTGTTGGTCGAGTCACTGATGAGTTTGTCGCTGAGAAAAATATCCACCTGTTGGAACATCGAGTTCAGCCAGAGATTCGTCGGGCCCACCGTTGCAGCTTGGACGATTCTGGAGCCATCCACATTGACGACCTTGGCTTTCACATACAAGTACGTATGGGCTAAATCCACATAGGCCGTACCCGCATTACTGATGGTGAACTCGATGGGCCCTGTGTCGTTGATGCTGGAGAGCGGGAGATGCTCCACCCATAATCCTTGTTCGGCACTCGTCTGTGTGGGCTGGACGGTCCACAAATCAAATTCACTGTTGGTGAAGGGGCAGGACTCTGCGTGGATTAACGACATGTTTAAGAAAAGATACCTGGGTCTTCGATGTGCGTCGTCGCAGGGTCGGTCGTCGACTGGTGCGTGGTCTCGGTGGTGCAGGTCTTTTATTCCCTACGGTGCGTTGTGCTTTGGCGACCAAGACGCCTCCCGCTTCTTTGGCCCGCCGTTTCAAGGCTTCTTTGGGTGCCGTACCCCCCAAGACATCACCGGCGACTTGCAGTCCACTGCGTACCGCTTGTTACCGATTGCTTTCACTTCACGCGTCACTAAGGGCAGGAACGTTTTGACGATGCTCCCGAGTATGTTCCCCAGCCCATGTCCTCGTTGCATGCTTGCACCACTAAAGACCGGAAGGCCACCCCCGGCCTGTTGGGCATAATAGTCCATATAGCTGCGTGCATCGCGCTCGTAAGGCACCTTCATTATACAAAGTGGAGAGAACGTGCTTGTCGAAAATGAAGTGTCAGCACCACTTTTCCTCGTTCGAATGCCACCGGTCGTCCCGTGTCATCTCTTACATCCACCGTGATAGTGTTGATGTCGATTTGTCGTACGGATAGGTAGAGCATGTGGGTGAAACTGTGGGTGACTTGATCTCCATACGTCTTTATAATGGGGACCACCCGTAACAGAGGTGTGTTGATATCGCCCACGATGTGGTTGTCGACCACGTCCGAGTAGACATAGAGTCCGTACATACCCGACTTCATATCCATCGGGGTCTGGCCATGGTCCTCGGAAGAACCCGTGTAGGTCGCGTGAGCGAGACACAGCATTTGCTGTAGGATAGGACTCAGTACGACACTCACGTTGGCGGTGAGGCGGATCTGTGCCTTGTCGTTGTGTGCGTTGTAATCGAAGTCCACGTGATTCTTGAAGGGAAAGGTTAAATGTGACGATTTTAATCAACGTCACAAAACATTGTTACAGAAACTTATAAAACAGGGCTATTCCACAAAACGCCTCCATTCAAAGTTTCTCAAATTTGCCGATACATATCGCATGCTGATAAAAAAATACGAACGTAGCGTGCAAGATCTATGGCGCTACGTTTCGTAACTTGTGTCTAATTCCGCTTAACCCGGGGCTAGGGGCCGTATATGAACCGATGTACTTCAAGATCCTCATGGTACTCATATGAACAGTCACAATCAAAGCGTGGCTGAGATACATCATTCTTTAGATGACGACTTTACAAAAAATTATGGATTAAGAATACTGATCAGCGATACGGATTTGATATTTTTGGAACATCATGATGTCTTGCCGGCATCATTGAAAACTGTTGACCGCTTCTCTCTTGCAGGAAACAAGCCTATGTTTATGTATACTATGATTGTCTTTTTGAATTTGGTGCTAATACTGTTATATGGAATATGGAATAGGTCTTTGGATTATGGACACGGATATTCTCTAATGGACGACGGCTGAATTATGGATGACGGACTAGACGCTTGTAATTCACAGGTTTTGAAGTATTCGTGACCTCCCTAGAGCCTTATAATGCAACAGTCTTCTCAGCCCCTGTATGACCTCCTTGGAGGTATCGTATTGGCCTTCGGGGAGGGTTAGTCGGGTGTTTTTTTCCTTCGTAGGTCACCTCGTACCACACTTCATTGGCTCGCACGTTGTACCACGAGTAAGGGTATTGGATATCCACGAGGCCACATTCCCATCGTCCAGGTAAATGCAACGGTTGCGGTAATTGGGTCACGTACTTGGCCAAGGTGTTGTCAGAAAACACATCCAGCGAACTGTTACTGGGTAGGGTGAGGTAAAACATGGCGACTGAGCTGTCCGGCTGCTGCTGTTGGTTTTAATAGGTGTTCCAGGCCTTGGGCGGTTGTGTCCGGCGTCGTGTTCGTCGCGGTGACTTGCTACGTGTCACGGCTCTGGAGATGTGGGGTGTCTTCATCAAGGGTGGTTTGTAAAGGAGTGAAAAGAAGGTGCCCGTCGTTGTGGTGGTTTGGGGGGTGACTCCGGTTCCCACTCGGCTTCCCAAGAAGGTAGTGGGCCACTCGGCGATTGCTGGGTCCGCTGCATCCAGGCCCAGCGCTGGGGGTTCCCCACCAATTCCTGTGGTACATGCATGTCTTTCAAGCCTTGAGCGAAGACCTCCCATCCTCGAGGATCCGTGTGCGACCTGCGTTGACGCATCAGGTCATTCACTAAATCTGTCATGTGGGTACGGGGGACCACCTGATTCTGTACCAGTAGTTCGCCTTTATCATTCCAAGTCATGTTAGGATTCTGTTTCATCCGTTGTAATACCAGGCCAGCTTGTTTCTTGAACGATACAGGTACATTCTTCAGGACTTCGTCTTCCATCCACTGTGGGGCTGTGGTGGTACCCCTGGTAATGGCGGCTGTTGGAGCGGTGCTAAGGTCGGCGGTGTGTCGCGTAGTGGTGGTGGTGATGGTGGTGGTGCTGGGGTAGATAGGGTTTTGTATTGGTCCATGAACGTCATGTACCGTTGAAGCGTCTCGTTGTACCGTTGTTCTTTCTCACTGTCGCTTAACCCCGGTCTTTGTAAGATCTGTTGCATCTCTTCATCGAGGGTGTTTATGGTCTTCACCGTATGTGGGACAGGGTAGGGCGATTGCAGGTTTGGAAGGAGCCGTGGTTCGACGAGGACCATTGTTTTCGTGTGGTTCATTGTCGGCCGAAGAGTCCACCCAATACTGAATACTGGGCCCAAGACGGAAGCGGCCAACGGTGCTAAGATGGCCCCGAGAAAGCCGCCTTTCTGTAACACCTTTTTCTTTTGTGTTTGAGAGACTCGCTCCTGGACTAGGGTTCGGAGACCTGTCTTATGCTCGGTCAACTTGGTCTTCTGAGCCGGAGTCAGTGGTACGTTGCCTTTTAACAGGTTGTACCCGATCTCGCGCAGACAGCGTACAAGGTCAGGGTCCGCACCGCGTACAATGGTTCGGACCAACTCGGGTGGGGCCGTCTTCAATACACGGAGCGTCGGGGCGTGCTTCCGTACTCGCGCAGACATCATGTACAACTAATGCTAGAACCCACAACTCTGCTCTTTTTATCCTTTTGCGGGCTACCTCCTGAATATTGAACAGAGACAAAGTCAACCATGATCTGGTATTACTTCTTTTTATTATCCCCATCATCAAACACACACCCCCCAGCTGGGGGAACCACTGTGGGTGTGTTTACATTATTTTTGCATGTAAACGTGGTGGGTCTCTCCGGGAAAGATTCCGGTCCGTAGTCGAAGGTGGTCGGGGGTGGCTTGCTTGAGGTCGAATAGCATATACCCGTGCTGAGGGGTTGTCGCATCTTTAAAGGCTTCCAACGCAAACGGTGTGCGGCCGGGATACATCTGTCTCGCCAGGTGCAGCAGTTGAGTGGTATCTCTCGGGTTTTTGATAACCACCAGGTATTGGGCATTTAAGCTGATGTTCCGATGTTCTTTGTTTTTACTGAACAGATTCTGCACAATGTAGATGATGCTGAGCCGTCGATGGTGGCTGCCTTTGGTAAAGAGTTGGGCGACGCACGCGCATCCGTCTCCGCCATGAGATCATCCAGAACCACCAAGGTGTCGGGTTCCAAATCGGCCAGGTAAGGTAGGCCTTCCACGAACGTGATATGGGGC
The DNA here is from genome assembly GCA_036873755.1 of Hanleya hanleyi. Taxonomy (NCBI): domain Eukaryota; kingdom Metazoa; phylum Mollusca; class Polyplacophora; order Lepidopleurida; family Hanleyidae; genus Hanleya; species Hanleya hanleyi. The sequence continues at coordinate 57,637 of JAVTVY010042458.1, forward strand.
ATTGCTGCATACGCTGCCTGCCATTCCCCATAACACCACACGACTCGGGCAATGGGTGGGGTGATCATGCTGTCGGCGTGTTGAAGGAGCTTCCTGACGAAGTGCGTTTTGCCGGAGCCCGTCGGTCCTGCGATGACGCAAGTGAAGGGATGCTGCCACCGAGGGTCCATGGTTCGAGCTGTATGCGCTGTCGTGGTAACCCGCTCTTGTAAATTTGGTACGAGTGAACTGGAGTGGTGGTGGGTACAACGTCGGTCGTCGTTGTCGATGGGCGTTCACTGTGAGTGATGAAATCCGGTGGGTTTTCACACGTAGTGGATGTACTTGGTGTAGGTGTTGACTGTATACTTGGTGTGGATCTCGATGTGGCTTGTACACGTGGTTTGGTGGTGGTGTTGACTGGGCTCGTTTCGATCATGGAGGTGACTGGTGTAGAGAAGTTATGTTGAGTGGTTTGACTGCCACTCACACCTGGACTTCTAAGTTGGTTAAGCAGAGTGCTGAGATAGGCTACGTAGTAAAACACACCTCCGTACAACACACTCAGCAGGGTTAGCAATATCACCACAAAGCCCACTTGCGCTTTGCGCGTTTTGAGAGACGCTGTGTTCAGAGGCAGCTGCTGTTTGTCCATAGCACCGTGGTCGAACGTGGAATGAAGGATGACGGTAGTGGTGTCTGGCTTTATAGTCATTTCACCTGGTTGGCCGCGACCCAGGAATTGAAGGAACTGGGCCAGCCTTGCCATTTGACGAAATGAAACAGTTTGCCACGTCGACGTTCCGTTTTCAAAATCTTCTCCACCGTGTAGTTGTCTTGCTTTGTTTTTACGACAGGCTGTAATTCCGTCTCGTAACGTCCCTCGTTCATAGACTCGCTGCTGTCGGGGTAGGCGCCGTTTGACCAGGAAGTGCTCATCGCTCCAGTTGGGTAAGTGACTTTTCTCAAATTGACCTTTGACTTCACTGATCCGTACAGGGTCCCCGACCTTGAACACCTCCTTCGGCGTTCGGGGTACAAGACACGCCGGACTTGGGCTTCATTGCGTTGGGTCACGGTAATGGGGGCTCTCTCTATACTCCGGTGATAGGCTCGATTGTAACCACTCACAAGTTTCGGGAGAACATCGATGTACCGCCTTGTATTCTTATAGGTGAAATATTTATACATGCGGCCTTTGAATGTCCTGTTGAACCTTTCCACAAAGGGAGCCTTGGTCTCGTTGTACGTATGGAAGAAAAACACCTTCTGGGATTTCAGAAACTGTTGAAACGGTCTGTTGAGGAATTCCGTGCCTTCGTCGGTTTGCAAATACAAGGGTTTGCGCCCGGTCTTGAAGATGTCCTTGAACGCCGCTATGAGATTCACCCCCGTTTTCGTGCGGATGGGTACAACCCACGCATACTTCGGCAGGATATCGATGCACGTCAAGATATACCGATTCCCATCGTTGTGTTTGGCAAAGGAGCTCATATCGACCAAATCCGCTTGCCATTGGGCATCTATTCCTCCCACGATGACCCGGTTCCATAGAAAATGGCGACCGACAGATCGATGTAAGGTATAGGTGTGTTGTTATTTTAACCAATCTCGGATTTGGGCACGTTGTATCCCCTGGGGTTTGGCCGCTCGATAGAGAGCCGACAATGCACTATAGGCCGCCGGACTGTCGGGACGTGGTATAAGTTATCCAACACCTTTTCCCAGCTCTTCATGGTGACAAATGATGATGGACCCTGGCTCTATCGTTTATTTATAACGGGTATATCTTGGGCCGGAGTTTCTTTCTGATTTTCTTCGTTGGCTTCTGCCAGCACATTGTCCATGGTAAATGATCAGTCCAACCCGTCTGATGACCGCTCTTCCTCCGTAAGCACTTGATCCACATCTGTCACGGCATCTTCCAATGCAGACCATAGAACAGGGTGAAGGGTAAAATGTACTGTACCCCCATCTAGCCGAGCCAAATGAGCGAAGAAGGGGCCGCGTCGGATGTACACATCGTGACACAAGTGGATGAGGTCGCCGTCCAGTTCACCAGACAACACCCGTTTGAATTTGGTCCAGCCCTCCCGGGACAGACGAATATGAGCCGGGCACAGTTGTGTAGGGCCTGCATCACAGATGTCTCCCACCTCCTCCATGATATCGACCGTATCCGCATAGACGTGCAGGAAGACCTCGGAGGTCAAGCTGAGAAACGCCCGTATTATATGCTCCGTCATGGTCAGTACGTGAATGGTACAAGATTTGACTGTCTCTCGTATTTATAGGGAGAAAAAGTTTATGACGAGAGATCAAAGGATCGTGTGGTCATGTCACTGGGCTGACAGTCTAGCCGGATAATCAATGGCATCGTCGTCTGCCTCCGCTTCATTGCTAGGTTTGGTAATTTGTTCATTGGGTTCTGCCGCCGCTTCACTCAGGGCACGAGCCCAGCCCAACTGAACAGCTGACCGCTCGTCCGGTGTAAACAGCTGGTCCACAATAGGCACCACTTTCTCGAAGGCTGCCCACAGATCGCGTAGGGTCTTGGTAACGGCCTAGGCGTGGGAAGAAGGGTCCACGTTGTACGTAGGTGGCAGTCTATGTGGATGAGGTTTCCGTCGAGCTCACCGCTCAACACCCGTTTAAATTTGGTCCAGCCGTCACAGTGTAGCGTAATCGTATTCGATACGGTCTCAGCGCGCGACCAGCAAACATCTCCATGGTCTTCAACGATGGTGACGTTATCTGCATAGACGTGTAACCCCACGAAAAGGGGAAGGATGGCTCGTAGGACTGGTGACATGGTTGACCCAATGACGAACGGCGAATGACACACACTCTGACTGTCTCTCGTATTTATGGTCAGGTCCCTCGGTGACATGGTTGACCCAATGACGATCGGTGAATTACAAGCGTCTAGTCCGTCATTCATAATCCAGCCGTCGTCCATTAGAGAATATCCGCGTCCATAATCCAAAGACCTATTCCATTTTCCATATAACAGTATTAACACCAAATTCAAAAAGACAATCATAGTATACATAAACATAGGCTTGTTTCCTGCAAGAGAAGCGGTCAACAGTTTTCAATGATGCCGGCAAGACATCATGATGTTCCAAAAATATCAAATCCGTATCGCTGATCAGTATTCTTAATCCATAATATTCGTTATAAAGTCGTCATCTAAAGAATGATGTATCTCAGTCACGCTTTGATTGTGACTGTTCATATGAGTACCATGAGGATCTTGAAGTACATGGGTTCATACGGCCCCTAGCCCCGGGTTAAGCGGAATTAGACACAAGTTACGAAACGTAGCGCCATAGATCTTGCACGCTACGTTCGTATTTTGCTATCAGCATGCGATATGTATCGCCAAATTTGAGAAACTTTGAGTGTAGGCGCTTGGTGGAATAGCCCTGTTTTTTAAGGGCGCACACTGTGACTGACCCTCGTATATATCGGTTGCACATAAGCGCATCTGTGGAGGCTCTGAAGAGCCGTTATTTTTTTGTCGCTGTCATTGCCACAGCGTCAGGGTCAATAGGGCAAAGACTGTTACTAGGCCAACGAGCCGTCGCTGGTTCCGGCGTGAGCGCTCGTGGTCCATAGTCCGGGCATCAAGGATGGCTGTCATAGTCCAGTAGTGGTGAGTGCACTCTGTCGAGTATCGCTTCTGTGAACTCTTTCAGGATCTGGCGTCGCCCCTCGTTGTCGTCGCCATCTCCACTGTTCTGTAACCCGTAAGTGAATTAACCACGGTCGCATGCTGTAAAATGCGAGTCGCATAGGGATGGGTGTCCGTCATGGCTCTGTAACCGTAGGAATGGGGTGTGGGATCCAGAGGGACGTGTTTTATACACCAAGTCACACATGCGCGCCTATACGTGGCTCTACGGATGTAGTCCGTGATACGTACTATTCTGATTGGTTAGTTCAAAAAGAAAGCAACAACAACAAAGATTACAGGTCAATCCTTTTATTAGCCCCTCCATCACAGCACATCCACGCCGGAGGAACCGCTATGGGTGTGTTTACATGCGGATGTTAAAGCTTAAAAGTTAAAGTTCATGTCAGCGGTTAAAGGTCATTGCCGGTCACGTGACAGTAAACATGGAAAACCCCGGATGTAAGATGAGGACCCGGATGTAAAACACAGTACCCGGATGGAAGACGCAGGAGCGATGGGAAAACCCACTGGGAAACCCGGATGTTGACAGCGCAAAAACACCTGCGCATTCGTCCAAATGAGAGCATGTGACCTTGCCTTCTAGCCGAGGTCAAAATACTCGCTTCTGATTGGCTGTCAAAGGTCACAATTGGAACTCTTCTGCGTTTGCCAATGAAATCAGCCCACAGACCAAGCACATGTTTTGGTCTAGGTTAAGAGCGGGCATTCCAGCACAAAAATTTTGGCGAGGGGTTACAAGTTACAAGAGCAACAGGTGGAGTGAAAAACTATAGAGGTTCGAGGTGCGGTTCTTTTGACCTGAAATTCACCCGCGCACTTCCGGTGATGCCGCGCAGGCGTGTGACCGGATAAGGAGTATTCCCCTATTGTAGGGGTAAAGTCCGTGTTCCGCTTTTTATATTTTTTCTTCTGTGAAAACATACTCTCAGCAGGCCCCGATAAGCACGGGGGACCGATATTCGCCCTTTGGGATTGGGTTGATAGGAGTTTTCCCCTATTGTAAGGGTAAAGTCCGTGTTCCGCTTTTTATAGCTTCGAGACAAATCCTAAATTGACATACACCCACTCCCCCACCCTACCTCTCTCAGCATGCCCCGATAAGCCCGGGAACCAATATTAGCCCTTTGGGATAGGGTTGATAGGAGTATATTCTACGGTAAAGTCCGTGTTCCGCTTTTTATATCTGGAGAAATTTTACATCCACCCACCCTGCCTCTAGAGGGCAGCACCATCGATGGCAAAGGGGAATCCCATTTTTGTTTGTTTACTTTTTGCGGAGATATACTGGACAATAAACGCTCGACCCTCGGGTCGTACGGATGCTAAACTCGTACTAATAACATCGTCCAACACCTATAGATTATGTTTATTACTATAAGCCTTCCTTCCCATGGTTTCATGAAAAAACCCTGACCTTGAACTAGTGTGATCACGTGACCTCCCCGTGATGGAAAAAACCCAGAACCAAGTCAGTACATGCATTCCATACAGTCAGACGAGGTCAAAATACTCGCTTCTGATTGGCTGTCAAAGGTCACAATTGGAACTCTTCTGTGTTCGGAGGTATTTTTTCTCCCCAATATGCAAATTTTTGAGGTCAAAGGTCAATGAGAGTCTATCGGGATGTTATATACTGTGTGATCACGTGACCTCACCGTGATGGAAAAAACCCAGAACCAAGTCAGTACATGCATTCCATACAGTCAGACGAGGTCAAAATACTCGCTTCTGATTGGCTGTCAAAGGTCACAATTGGAACTTTTCTGTGTTCGGAGGTATTTTCTCTCCCCAATATGCAAATTTTTGAGGTCAAAGGTCAATGAGAGTCTATCGGGATGTTATATACTGTGTGATCACGTGACCTCACCGTGATGGAAAAAAACCCAGAACCAAGTCAGTACATGCATCCCATACAGTCATACCCAGGTCACGCCCGATTCACGCAGACCGGAAGTGACGTCATACCACACACCTGCGCACAACCGTGATGGAAAAACCCCAGAACCAAGTCAGTACATGCATTCCATACAGTCAGACATACCCTCAGCCCTCTATATACTTGGGACTACTTTCTGTCCGCGGAGGCAGACCACATCACCGCCAGATCGCATCACCGCGGAGGAATCCCCCAACATGTCTAAACATGATCCAAGGTCAGATGATGGACGGGATGAGAGGATACAAGCCAGTACATGCTCAAGTGCACTCATTGACCTTTGACCTCCCCACCTCCACGTGACCTCCATAGAGGTCAAAGGTCAATGTGACTCTATCGGTCTTTTGTATACTACTCACAGCACAATAAGGCGAGGGTCCAGCTCCAGAATCCCAGATGGCTGGAGATGCGTTAATTTTTTCTTGGCCTTTTCCAAAGAATAAAACTCAACATTAAAACGCACACGTTGTAACCATTTTTTTTTTTTTTAATCTTTTCTTGTTTCGTGTGTAGGTATTTTCGTTCCGGGGTTATTGAACCTCAAACTTGGTCAACATAAAAAAAATACCTTGTGCACACTAATTAGCTCAGCGACACATCCAGGTTGTGTTTTGGAGGGAATAGGTGTTTGTACATTTTGGATCCAATCTATATGCATAAACATGCCTCGTTTCCTCTGCTTGACCACTTTCCCCTCTAATAAACACGCAGTGGGGAATACATGTATTTCACAAACACATTTTTTTTTTTTTTGTCTCGCAAATTTGGGGGGGCTATAGATCCCCCATGCACCCCTGGTCTACGGCCATGACACCTGGGATCTTCAGTATTTGGGGTATAATGGTTGAAGCCAAAAGTTGGCCATTTTTTTTTTTTTAGAAAGGCAGACAATTTAGTAATAGCTCTCCCCTCATTGATTCTCCTTTGCACTTCTATAACTTCTATAAAGGTAGTTAATTGGATATGTCGATACCTCATATTTATTCGGGAATATTTCAACTAGTTATAGTCCCAGATAATAAACACTGTTTAGTGATACAGTTTGTATAGTGTCCGCATTATACCGGTAACCGCATTTGTCACCTTTTGATACTAACTGGATTAACAACACCTTTAGTTATTTTCCGATATGGAATATAAGTAGGACGTACAGCCTAGCTAATTTGCTTATTTCTGGTTACAATCCCCCCCCCCCCACCCCCACCCCCCGAACACACACACTCCCCATGATCGACTCACCGCACCTTCCTTTCAATCAAGAAATTTATGGCATATATGATGATATTTCAATATCAGATTAAACTGAATATTTCCTCTATTGTACAGTGAGTTCAGCCTGACTGACATAATATTTACTGGTTTACCTATTCATAAATGTCACATTGTGTATTGGTTAAGATCACATTATGTCTTCTATATATATACTGTACGGTACGTGTGTATGGAGCTGTTTGTATAACTGTGTTCACGGCTGAAGATGCTTTTTTTATACTAATAGCGAAATATACAGAATGAGATTGTCATCCCTACTCGGAGTTGCTTTTCTTCTCTATTATTGGAAAATCATCAGTGGATAAAACAGTTGTATTGTACAAAATTTGAGGCATTCTGGTTCTGGCAACTTTCAACTCCGTTGAACTCGCCGTGTTCAATATACCGCCGAGCTTGGCAGTAAAATGAGGATTGTAGCTGTTACTCCTGTTAGCCAATCGAATACTCACGATAATGACCAATGGAATACCGGCTCGAGCTCGCACACTGTCCAATCAACAATGAACAAAGATAACCAATGATATGTCGATACTTTGTTCAGAACCAGCCAATGAAAAATATACAATTTGTATGACGAAAACGTCGTTTACATGTGTAATTTATTCAGAACCAGAGTGCGTTGCGAATAGTGCGGTAAATTGTGAAATCGACTAACCCGACAAGGTAAAGTATACTGTGTTTTAGGAAGTTCTCTTCCACATTCGCAGTTTATACGGGTATATGAATACTCAAGGTAGTAAACAATTTAACATGGAAGCCCATAGTTTATTTTATTTCAAATAATTTGCTGAACTGTAAACAGTGAACACGCTGAACGTTCATATTCGAACGTACCGTACTCCGCCATATTTGACCTTTGTTTATGTGGCCTTGTGCGATTCGTTGAACCAGGAAGTGGACTTAATTTCTGGGGTTCCCCCAAATTATCCTGTGCAGCACCGAGTCAACATTCTTGATTGGTGCTAATATGTGGTTTCAGTTGAATATTTGCTTTGGAATCTGGGTAAAGATTGCCTGGAAGTTGCAATCACTTTCAGTATAGCCGGGTTGTTGTTGTGAAACCGTTGTTGCGAAAATTATAAATTAGGTTAGCAGGTCGGGGGAAAAAGGATTAACTTTGATATATTTCTCAGTTGGGATAAACTATCACAGGGGCCTGATGGTCAGTTATCAATTATGATACCAATACTGAATAGATCTGAGTCTCAAGTTACAATTTTGTCAAGGCGTGAGAGCTGAGAAAATGTGGGGGAAGTGGGGAAACCCCCCACATATATGTTTATTTCTAGCCGTCATTTCATACATTTTTCGCATTTTTGTTCCATATAACCGATCCAACGAATTACCCAAATGAAAGATTACCCAAATGAAAGCACAATGAACCCAAATGAACAAGTATTCACTTCAACGAAGGTCCCATTACATACTAGAATGCAAATATGGTCAAAATAGAATGGATGGATCACAGGTGTTTGGGAAGTTAATTAGCTGGGGGGGTATCGTCAACAATAGATCGGACAAGGTGAATTACTAAAGTACGACCTCGCGATCATCCGTATACATTTTCACAGAAATTAGCCTACCTCTATATTTCATTCACCTATTTTATTCTTTAGAGGTTAATTCTTCATGCTACCATCCACAGATTCTCATAATCCATCAATTATGGGTGTTAAATGGTCCAAACACTTTTTAGCGTCCAGACAATTTCGTTACCACTTCGGCCAAACTCGGCGATTTCCGTTTTATTGCCGCGCTGATATCAACCCTGGATATATTCAATTTCACAGTATTTATCCGAACAGGTCTCTACCAATGCAAACGATCATTACCGCAGGGGTTGAAATGTTTCATTATGACCTAGTAGCCATTGGCCCCTAGATCAGAAATTTCTAGGGGCCAAATTATACTTCTAGGGGTCAATTATTTACGGTGTAAATCGGAGGAAATAAAATCGAAAGACATTGAAAAAATAAAATGACCAACTGGTTTCAATCTTTTATTTTAAATTACCTGTAACTTACAGGTAATCCTGCTGTTACAGGATTAATAAAATTTAACAGGAGTAAATTTAATCAGATTAACAGGATTAATAAAAAAAAAACGTCTACTGTCTGTCCTAGATAATATATCCAAGACAAAAATACTTCACACACGAGATAAACTAAAAAGTACCAATTTTATTTCGAAGTATCAAGAAAATCTTTCCAGCAGTTCTCAACATATCATCAGTGGTTTCAATAGAAGCCGTCGCCCGTCGCAGGCGACGGCATCTCGCAAATTTGCGACACCTACTCCAATATTGTCAGTCATTTTTCAGTGTGTGTCAATCTCAAATCCAGTGGCCACCAGGTCCCTAATCTAACAGCACACTTCTTGGGCTGTCCGAGTACCGCCTTGTCCGATGAAATTGTCACCATTCGTTCTGCCGAATGAAAATTGTACACCAGATTTTTCAGCTGTTCTCCGCCATCCACGTGGTTCACATGTTGTTGTTGTTACCGAAATAGACGAATATGAATGAAACACGATAACGATTGGTTGGTACTGCGCCAAAGAATGACGTCTTCGGTCATTCGGCCAATCACTGAGCTTGTACTTCGTGCGCCAGGTTTGTACTTCGTGCGCCATTCAAAATGAAACGTCAAGCTAGTTTGGAGTTTTTTTTAGGTAATCCCGAAAAAACCCAGGTAATTATCAATTCACAGATTCGTCTGGCATGAATAAACTTTTTCAAGGCTACTTTCAAATCATTTTCTGTTATATTCTGTCTACAGAGAAGCATTGAATAAGTGCCAATTTGCGCGAAATTTAACAACAACGACGACACGTGTTCGTCATGTAAATGTGAAAGGATTTGTGTGAAACTGAAAGTGGATCATACACCGGCTAATATTGCCAATTGACCAAAACTCATTGTTTTGTTTGGTTTTCCTGCATATTTTGTCGCCACCGACGCAATAAATGCATTTTGTGCACAAAGTATCAACCGCACATAATTTCTTGGGATTTTTGCTTGAATGGGCGAAATTTTCTTGAATGAGAAATCAGTTTCAGTGTGGTTTTGTCCTCTATAGATGAAGAAATTCAAGCACCTGACAAAGTTTTGAGAACTCTTTGGTTGTTGTTAGCAATATTAAACATCGCTTATTTTTTTTTTATAAATATGCAGAAATGTTTATTTTTCTTATTTGAGAAAAAATTGTAAATAAGTAAAAAGTGGGCTGCATATTTATAAAAAAAAACGAAACAAGCAGGGTTTAAAATTGCTAAGATCAGTCAAAGAGTTCTCAAAACTATTCCTTTTTATGTGAAAAGACTTTCTTTGAAGAACTGTTTTAAAATTAGATGTTATTGCAGTTACTGGTACACTGGAGAGTGAAGGTGGCAGTTCACGATTTCTGCTGAAAAGCTCTGAGAGCACCATTCCATTGTTCATTTTCAAAAAAAATTCTGCCGCGAAGGGGGGGTGGCCCCCCCTCACACTCCCCCCCTTTCGGTTGCTACGCTCCCTCAGTTCAATCGCGTTGCGATCACAGTTTCGAAGAAGGGGGCAACTCCTACATTGGCCATTTCAACTTCTACTCCAATCCTTAATGAAACCACTGATCATGAAAACAAGAATTAGATGGAAGATTTGTAGGTTATTTTTGACATCATGACGTCGAGCCTGCATGTTCTAACATTGGCAGATCAATGTCATCGTAGCCCCAAAATAACATGTTGGGTATTGGTGATTTTCGTCAATTCCCAACAGATTTTAATGAAATATTTTTTAGTTGATATACTGTGAGAAGTTTCAATGCTCTACGATAAATTGTCTCCAAAATATCGCCGAAAACATCTCGGAATATATATTATCTGGGACAGACTAATGTTGTAGATGTCACTTGACAACTCTTACAGTGTAAGATTTGTCGAGTGACCAGGCCTTGCATTTTGACGGGGCCGATCGGCCCCGGCCCCGTGATCGACCCCGTGAGCACTTTTCACAGGGATTTTTCATCGGCCCCGTCAAATCACTCCAGTAAGTATATTCCCATATCTTCGTGGAATAAATCTAATCCTAGTACTGTGTCTTCTGTCTTGACGATTTGTGCTTGGGCCAAGAAAAAAAATATGTCTAGTTTGCGAGTCTAATAATTTTATCAGCAAATTCCAACGAAATCACAACGAAGACCGCGTTTTACAACAACCGTAAATCGGCGCGCCCACTGTCAGCATACCGTAAAGTGTGACGTGACTGTAGAGCAGCATGGCATGGCGGCCGGTTGATGATCTTTTCAGCAAATAAAGCACCTACTTCTAGGTCGGGAATCGAGAAATCAGCAACGTGATTACGGTTCAGTCGACCTGATCATGTTTATCAGGACAATTTTAAACATATTCTCCATCAACTTCGAAAGAAATCTACTGATTTTATGGCTTGAAATGGCGTTTGTTGAAGCAGTGTTTCACTGTCGCCACTTTCCTAACTTCAGGCTATGCCAGCATTAGATCCCTAGGAACAATTCCACTCATGCACTTTCTCTTACAAGATCAACAACAACACGAACTTTCCGTGGCTGACAGCACATGTTTTTTTACATCATGAATTGTCTAGTTGGAGTGATGCACAAAACGACCAGTACTTCAATGAAAGTTTATCACTTTAAAGATTCATGAAGACAAAACAGATCTTCATTCCTGGTTACATTTTGATAATGAAAGTAACAAAACGTCCTGTGAGGTTTGTCTTGAAATTGACAATTCTATGTGCACCTATTACATTTTGATACAACACCATAACCCCAAGAGAAAATGATCTTGTATTATAATATTATGCCGGCATGAGGATGTGCAAGATAATATTCTCAACTGTTTTTCTGTTTGTTTTTTGTTTTTTTTCCTTTCAACTTTACGACCTGAAAATGGCATTTGGCAGCAGTAAAAAAAAAAAATGAAACACTCCATTATTAAGATTACAGGTTGAAGGTAATGGATGACCTCAATCTCACTGGGATGACCTCAGTTTTTGACGAGGTCATCCACTGGATGACATGGAAATTTGGAACATTTTGACCCCTGGCTATGATGATTTCATGATTTTTATTTTTTTTATTTTTTTTTATTTATTGATGGCTTAGCTTTTGCACTGTTATCTATGCCCATCGGGAACCCTTGGTTGCATGTTTCATTGTGAATTTTGAAGGTTCCCTGATACAAGAAAGCCTGGTCCATTCCAGATTCTCATTGAACACGAATGAAGCACAACATTTTTCTTTAATTTTGCTATTAAATCATTCTATTCTACATCATATGATTTATCCTAAAACTTTTGCATGAACCATATTTGTGTCCACACATTTAACTGGTACAACATAATGCTTCAATTTTTGTCACCAAACATGTTACTAGTGATTAGGAGAGCCCATTTTTAGCCTGATTCTGGGCAATTTTGAACCAGTTTGCATAACTGGAGCTTATGCCCCCCCCCCCCCCAAATAATGATAAGGGTGGGCCTGTGTCAATCAGTGTGTTTACTTGTTATCACATTTGTACAATGCATAAATTGCCACTGATAAAGCTACACTTTGTTGCATGCTGTAATCCCAGCACACCACTCGCGTGAAACCGAAGTCTGTTATATACGGTATCCAGGGATTTTTTGCAGGTTCCGATCCCAAACTCCCAGTTCCTTTTCGTAATTCATTATTGAGGGTCCAGTTTTTTTAAGTGAATTTCGGCGCAAAGAGCCTGTGATCAATCACAAAACAGAGGTTTATTAACATGAAATTCAATACCCAGCTATGCAATCGGATCGATATTGAGGCTCCCAGAAGCTTTTTCTAAGAGTTTCCTTCAGAAATCCTTTCAAATTGAACAACAACATTTCATTTTCTGTTTCATTGGAGTTATGGGCGCCCATATGTTTTCTGAAACTAAATTGGCTCTAGATGCAGCCCTGATCCTACTTGACTAAAAAAAAACAGGCTGAGGGGTCCACGCACCTTTTAGGTGCTTGCCTGCAATCCATTGGCGACCTGTAGCATTTTTTCTGGTCGCCAAAATACAAATCTACTCGCATTTGGCGAGTAAAACGACTACTTTTCAATCCCTGTTACCATCTGTAGAACGATCTCCACCAGCTAATATTACGGGTTTATGAGCAGTTGTATATAACAAATACAATTATGAAATGGATGGAATTAAAAATGGATGGAATTAAAAAATAATAAGTAGAGATCTGTTTGTACAGGCACTCCGATATGCACAGACGAAGGCGAGTGAAAAACACACGCCTGCAGGGGTTTTTCTAGACGGTTTTTCATCGTGGTATTCCCGATGAAAACGAATTTGAATTGAGTTTTTGCGATTTTTTCAAAATTGAGTTTTGGGCTAGAAATTCAGTTTTTTGGGGAAGTGCGCGCCATAGGCGCGGAAAAAATTGAGTTTTTTTCATAAAAGATTGAGTTTATGTAAGACCGGGCCGAACAAAAATGCCCCGATCACGGGAAAGTTATCGGAACCGAAAGTTCACAACACAAGGTTGTTGTTGTTGTTCGTGTCACCTTCGTCTCTATGCCAATAAATGTCCGTAGGAGAGCCACTCTTCATGTCATCTCTGCCACTTCCCGGTTTTTTCGTATGTTTGTTTAGCCACAGACACCGCGTCTCGTCTGGGATATCCAGTGAAAATGAAACCCACTCAAGAAGCTTTCGCGGAGATTATTTTTCTTGACGTTGACTGCAGCGCCCCTTCAATGTCGTAATATCACACGATACGTTTTACGTTATTAAATCTTATGACAAGGGAGGCAATTCAGCGCCATTTTCTTCAGCTCGACACGCTTGACAGTCGTAAGCGAGAAAATCTCAACAAGAACACAAACTACAAAAAATATATTTGTCATACTTTTCAACTTCTTTGATCTGATGGAATTTTGTTTGAACGCGTATAATACCTGCTTCACGTCGAAGTGAAGTGCCTCGCCCTGTGTTTTGTGGTGGAAAACAAGCAACATGCAACCTCTGCCCTGGCCTTGTTACGGTAAATTGAGAAGTTTTCGTTTAAGACTCCAAAACTAACGAATAAATTATTGTAATACACGAATGCTTGAGAGCAACTTCTGTTAAAATCGTTCATCATGCTTTTATTTCTGCCGCGAAATTAACGCATTATTGCTCCTGTGACAGTCACCTGTTGTTCTGCCATAATGAAGGCAAATAATCAGTTTGGAAGTACTGACAAATAAACACAACGGCATATTGGAAGATGCGAATAAATGTTATAAATTCAATGCACTTACAATGGAAAATAAACTCTTGGTTCTGTGATGTGTCAGTTCAATTCATGTTACAAAATTCGCAGGGCTAAAATCAAAAGGGGGGGCTGAGGGGAGATCATGAGATGTATGTGATCGCAGTGCTCCATCACCATTCAACGGAGGTCGTTCAATGAAAACAATGACCTTGGCTTAGGGGTAAAATAATAAAGAATAAAAATAAAACAAGAGCAAGTTGTATCATTTTTTCGATGAAAAAGGCAAAAAAAATGAGTTTTATCATTTTTTTGATGAAAAAGGCAAAAAAATTGAGTTTCATCAATTTTTAGATGAAAAAGTAGAAAAATTGAGTTTAGTGACATTAATATGCGCGCCGTTGGCGCGCAAAAAAATTGAGTTTTACAATATTTGAAATTGAGTAGATGAAAAAATTTTGTCTAAAAAAACCCCTGCGCCTGACATAGCTCGAGGGGTGTGATTATCACCCCCAAAACCACACGCCTGAAAGATGCTCTGGAGTGCATTTGCAGACTTTTTTCTAAACACCACACGACATGGTCCACATACGTTTTTCCGTCGTCGCCCGAAGAAATATCGGAGCCGATGCAAGGGAAATTGTAGTCTCAAACTCGACCTTACCCAACAGTTGTCATAACAGAAGTCTGATATATGGTGAGAAAGAAACAAGAGATAGAAACAGATAGCCTTCATGTTGACAGTCTCGCGCTCCTCAACTTCCCACCATACTTGACAGGACAGAAGTCACGTAATAACACAAAACCATGTTCCCAGTGACTTCGTCCCATTATGGCTTGGTTCTGCTATGGTATAACCGCTCAGTGAATTCGGTAATGATGGGGTTGTAAAGTAACTTCCGTGTTTCTCAAGGGAGACGACTCTGTATGATTGCTGGGCATTACAATTTACGAAGATTGAAAGGGGAATTCTAAGGTCTATGGTTTTCATTTTATTTTTTTTGCAAAAGACGAGGCGCACGGAAAACACACGCCTGGATTATTTTTCAGGAGCGCGCGGGATTGCGCGCCTCAAATCAGAATGCCTGTTTGTATAAATACCGTGATATTGCAGCTGCTCGGAAAAAAGTGTGTGTGACCGCAACGGTTTACACTTGAATCAGGAAACTGAACGGAGATTGCGGTGTTTGGCCGAAGTTGTTACGCAAGTTGTCTGGACGCTAAAATTCAGTGTTTGGACCATTAGAACCCATAATTGATGGAATCTGTGGATGGTAGCATGAAGAATTAACCTCGGAAATAGGAGGTGAAATATAGAGGTAACTAATTTCTGTGAAAATGTATACGGATGATCGAGAGGAGGTCGTACTTTAGAGATTCACCTTGTCCGATCTATTGTTGACGATAGCCCCCCAGCTAATTAACTTGCCAAACGACCGCAGCGCAAACAAAATGTTGTGGTATGACTGAAATAGTGTTGTTAAATCATATTCAATCCCTCACCCAGGCCTGTGCTGTAATATTTTCTATGGAAACCTATGGGTTACCTAAAATCTCATATGGTAACCTGAAATAGGTCCTAGTGGTAAAATTAGGGTAACCCATGTTCACCTAGGGTAACCCAGGTCTTGTTTTTCGTCACAATTCACGGGAATCCAAATAGATTCTCACAACCCAGCTCTACAGGAATCCAATACCATCATTTCTATACAGATTGCTAAAATTTTACGAGAATCTGTTGGATTCCCACAAATTATTTTGCGAGAGTGCGGACGGAAATCGGATTCCCATGGAAAAAAAAGCCCTGCAGAGAGGATTTTGATCAGTGGTTGGTTGATCAAGGCAATATACCCTTGATAGGGGCCAGATCTTAATTACCCACCAGTACACAAAAAAAAAAGACTATTTCATTTAATTCTATATCCAATTCTTTATTTGACAGTAAACCATGGCCCGTACAAAGCAGACTGCTCGTAAATCCACTGGTGGAAAAGCACCACGAAAACAGCTGGCCACGAAAGCTGCCAGAAAAAGTGCTCCGTCCACGGGGGGTGTGAAGAAGCCCCATCGTTACAGACCTGGTACTGTTGCTCTCAGGGAAATTCGCCGTTATCAGAAATCCACAGAATTGCTCATCAGAAAGTTACCATTCCAGAGATTGGTTAGAGAAATTGCACAAGACTTCAAGACCGACTTGAGATTCCAGAGTGCTGCGATTGGAGCACTTCAGGTAACTGAATTTTTTAATATCAAGTGTGGTTCAGTTTGTTGCTGCAGACATCCCTGTGTCACATCTGATGTCCTTAAAATTAGCCAATCAGCTATTCACCGATTGCTGTGATGAAATCCGCGACCAATGTACTTTGCAATGGTGAAATTTAACCTGAAGTTAAATGGAAGGTGTAGGTTTTGCGCTGTAGCAGGAATTTCTTAATATCAAGGTTAGGCCTCTGTTAATTAATCTTTAGCTTCTCATGACCTTGGGAGGAAATTATGATGATGCTGAATGCTGTAATTATTAATTATTTGGCTGCATTAAGACATTGCAATAAAAAAGAAGTTATGTATGTGGTAAACTTCGAGCACCAATGGAAAGTTTATATCAACTTGTCAAAGACAACTATTTCCCTAATTTCTGCAATTAGAACTGCAAAAAGCTTTGTTGTTGACTAAATCATGTGAAATTTAAATGGCACCTGTGACATTATATCATAGAATTTATATTCAAGTAACACCCTTTTTAAAGAAGGAAAATTTGAGAGGAGTTAACCAGTATCCCAACAAAATTTAGTTATATTTATCAATAGTCTCCCCTTGTAAAATTGCTGCTTCCAATCAATTAGAATCAACCACCAGAGTCCCGTTGGAATTATCAATTAACTGAAATGTCTGCATAGAAAAACGGCAGCTTGTGAACAGAAATCCAAGAAAAGAAGGCAACAATATTATTTACCATCGAAACGAACTGAAAAAACCCAGTCCAATTCCGTTTCGTAACAGGTCCGACTTTTGCATGCAACAAGTCCGACTTTTGCATGCACCGGACTACCGCGCAAGACGACGCGCAACCGGAAGTAACTTGTCGCGGGAAATGTTGACAGAGAACACCAACAGCAATGGCCAAAGATTGGCTTGAAATAAATTTTCAATGGATTATTTCTTGGATTGTCCAATCCTTCAGATATATCTAGTCTTCAAAAAGGTATTTACGAAAACTGGTCGCATTTTATCGTTTTTGTTGGACGAAATCCTACTTGCCGCATGCGACAGGCAGATTTTTTTGCAACCTGTCGCCGGAAAAATTCACTTGCCGGCGGCAGGTAGGCATGCGTTATTTCGACCGTTGCCTTTTTCTGCACATTTTTTTTTGCAGCAAAAAATGCCAAATAATTAAAACAATGCGTAATTATTGTTACGACAAAAAAACATGCGGGCGGGTCATGAGAAGCTAAAGATTAATTAACAGAGGCCTTAGCATCGCATCCTTACGTAAGTTGTGTGCTTCAATTACATCAGATAGAACAGCTTGATCTAGTCTCTGGTCCCGTTCAGAGTAATTTGTCTAGAAGAATAGCAAACGACCTGGTGAGATGTAGACTGCCAAGGGGTCATTCATACTTGGCTGCTCAGTGAAGGGCAAGTTTTAGTGAAATAACCTTGACGAATGCCTCGCAAAATTTGGTAATATTTTTTTTAATAACCCATTGAAATAAAGATGTTCAGTATAGTATAGCTGAAAACCTATTCAGTTTGGGGTCGAAAGGTTAATGTCAATGGGTGTAGAATTCAGGCCTTTAAGTGCCTCCTATATTTCCTATATTTTTGAGTCATTCCTATATTTTACTCAAAACCTCCTATATTTCCTATATTTTGACTTTTTCTCATGAAAACTTTCATCAATGCTCTGTAATGAGTCGAACTGACACGCGAAAATACATTTAAGAAATTTTGTTTTGCCTCGCTTCGCTCGGCAAATATTAAACCGTTCCAATCTCTCTATGCTGAATCAAACAACAGACACAGGTCACCTGAAAAACCAACACTATGACCCCAGTAAGTGAAAGTAATCTGATTGAACACCAGAAAACTACCAAGTTTGGAACATACAATGTAGTACAGACCTGTCTTACACTCCTTTATTTCCTATATTTTCCTATATTTTATTCAGAAAATTCCTTTATTTCTCCTATATTTTTGCAAATTTTCTCCTATATTTCCACTGTGAGCCACTTGAAGGCCTGAGAATTAGTAAATCATGGAAAATTGTTACGCCTATTGATTTTCAACCCTCCGCAAATTTTGGCTAAAGGCGTATTGTCTGCTTGGCACAATATCTATTGAGGGATTTTAGCCACTGAGGCTTTCTAAATTTGTATAACATATGCAGCTGGTGTTGGATCAGAGCTGGTGATGGGTCAGAAGCCTGGAGAAGATGACTGAGCTTGACCTATTTTATCTAGGTCAAATTCTTTAAACCTAGGCCAGGATGAAAATAAGGATCCATGATCTGCAATAACTGATCAAATTTAGACACTAACCAATCAAATTGCCATAGCGATAACATGGACAAGGTAATTTGCTGATTAAATTCAAAGTGTCTAATAATAATCAAATGATATTCCCTTATTTCCATCGCTGTTGGCTTTCCAGATTTGTGCTACTTATGGTATGGAAGCCTTTCCAATTTGACTTAAGGTTAAATGCTAGTTGTTGATTGTGGTACAGTGCTCACAAAACCCGGTCGACAATGGCGACTAAAAAATGACCGCTGGCGACTGAATTGCTCAGTAAATCGCCAAAGTGGCGAGTGAATTTTTAGTTCATGAACTGTTTAGTCGCCAAAGTAATTTTGTGTTTAGTTTATCAGGCCGCAAGCTCCGATCAGGCCGAAAATGTACAAGAAATAATGACAGAGAATAATGCCGATGATACAAATATGGGGAAAGCCTAGTCAATTTATAGAGCCCATGTGGTCCAATGTAATATTTGCCCACTTGAAACCATATGTGCAGGCAAAGCATGGACGAGTCCCAGAAAAGTTAATTCACGACCCGCTGACTGTTCTCGGCCAATGAAATCATCGTAGTAAAACTATGTAAACAAATTGTTTTTTTCAAACTAAAACTGGATTATCATGGTGTTGGAAACAATGATTCGTCATTTTATTACATGGAAAGGTCATTCTGGATTGGCGAGTGAATTGTTAGCCTTACTCGCCAAATGGCGACCAACTGAAAAAAGATTTTGTGACCTCTGGTATCTCGAGGGATCATGGCTAGGCTGTCCAAAATTTACACTACTGTTCATAAGCAACTGGTGCGTTTTATGAAGGATCATCGATAGATTATCAAAATTTGTCTTGGTTTCTGTAGTCTAAGGTATGTGTGTGGTCATACAATGAAGCCCTGGGCTCTTGTTTTTTGTAGCCTTCAACTTGAATGGTACTGAAACTCTTGTGGAAGTCCTATAATGTTCATCACAAATGTCTGTATCCTGCCAGAAGATCAAGGCGATGTAAAAAGAGATTATTTCAACTGGAATTACAACGTTTGACTATTTTTCTTTTACAGGAAGCCAGTGAGGCATATCTGGTTGGCCTCTTTGAAGACACAAACTTGTGTGCAATCCATGCGAAGAGAGTGACGATCATGCCCAAAGATATACAGTTGGCTAGACGGATCCGTGGTGAACGCGCATAAATAACTCTTACCATCATTGGAACAATATTCATATTAACCTGGCCAGACCTCACTATTTGGATAAGCAGGAACATTCATGATCATTTCTACTGGTTTTTAAGTCCAAAAGACCATCTGAAGTGAAGGTTTTAGACGTAGTGTGTGCACACACGATAGGATTCGGTGGATTGTGAAGTATTTTAGATCGTCTGTCTTGAGTAATTTATTCTGTTCAAATAAACGGTGCACCGACTGCTTGGATCTACCATTGTGTACTCGGTTAACGATGTAGAATTTTGAATTTTTAATCGTTTGTATCTTTGTGACCAATAAAAGGCCGGTAATCATCATGTATTAAAAAGTTTTAGCCCTATTCCCATTCCTGTTTAGCGCTGTAATACCGACTTCTAGTTCTGTTTTCATCTTTCATTTACGGACATATAAAGATTCCATCACTAAAGAACTGAATGCTTGAAGACCAGAAGTTGTTGTTGAACGGTATTTTTTCTAGTATTTCAATCTACTTTTTCAATAAATAAATGGGAATTAAAATAATTGAACGAATGCTTGTTGTTTATTTCTCCCCACTGGTAAAGTTTTCTCTGTCCGTCCGGACATCTCGCTCGTGTTCTGATGAACCAGCAGGGTTCCCGCGGTGATGGAAAATCCTGGAAAGTCACGGAATTTGAAAATTGATTTTCCAGGCCTTGAAAGTCGTGGAATTTCATGTCTGGTCATTGAATTTTGTGATAGGTCATGGAAAAATTAAATGGAACTTGAAAATATTTGCCAGATCAATATTTCTCAGGATTATTTTCACCGAAAAGGTGATTTTCCTGGACCTGCAGTGAATCATTGTTCAATTCATGGAATGTCTTGTGTGGTCTGCAGATGTGATCAAGTGTGTATCAGGGGAGATAACTACGATATTGGAATTTCCCTGAACTCCCAGGTTGCATTTGGGAGGAAATGTCTGTTCTCAAATATTACTAATATGCATCGGTGTAAACAGAAATGCCATGAAAATGCTCAGCCATCATGGCTGTGCAATGCAAATATTGACAATGGTTGAACCGTTCATACGTGGTAAAAATGCTGGTGAGGCCAGCTGCAAAGTTTGCAGAAAAACATTTTGGAACTGGGCATATGGCAACAATGAATGACATTGTGTGTGTGTTTAGGAGGACCATACAGCCAGTGGTGAAGAAAATGACTAGTAGTAATCCCTACTCCTACCTCTGATGCAAGTGGCATGACTACATTCACATTTATTTAAAATATGTCCGCATGGATGTTTTCACGATGTCTCAACAGAGGACATGCAAAACATTAAAGGGAAGCTACTCTTCAGTTGAATACTGTACATTTACTTGGAATAATATGAGGATGAAGAGAGTAATAAATCTATTGGAGGGTGAGATTCAAGGCAATAGTCTGTTTCAAGGCAAATATTCTGAATAATTTATTTCTTAAAATGCTTCTCAACAAGACATTGAGAATATATAATCTATTCCTTTCATCTGATACATTCTTATTCACTTGGGAGCACTCTAGTAATACATTCACAACAAGTGGAGGGTTTCAATGTCCACTCATTTATATTATTGACTGCTTTTCTTGATGCAGCTGTAATCCATAGAGAATTCCTGATCACATGTCATGGAAAAGTCATCGAATTTGTCCGTAAAAGGTCATGGAAAGTCATGGAATTCAATCTGCATTTATGTGCATGAACCTTGACCGGTTCATACTTCATGTAAGTTTCACGAGACAATGCATACAATAGCCAAGTCTCTGGGGACAACAATGTGTCTAGACCTTTTCAGCGACACAAAGACCCAGACAATAGTACCTACATGAAGTATCGACCGATCAACTACAAAAGTTGCCAACAACTTCGCTTATATTGACGTGGTGTCCACTGCTGTTTGGGTTGAAATTTATTAGCATGGTCATGTAGATGCCTGTTTCGTGAAATATTTCTTTGTTATATTTATTTTAACAATTCGATAAGATTATAATTGTCCAAAAACGTAAAATCGTGGAGATTTTGGGAAAAAAAAATAATTTAACTGATCTGTTTGCGAAGTGGAATACCGACTGATATGGTCATCCCATAATATGCACATCATTGGAAATGGGAGGTCATTCTCTATAACCTTGTGGCATCAACTAGCGTCGGCACTCGGAAATTCAGCAGATGTCATTAGATGGAAAATGGTTTACCATCAGTGATAGTCCAGTCTGCGTTCTCCAATATTTGAGAAGAACACACTTTGTGATTGTACAGCTGAGTATTACTTGCCAATCGCGGACCTTGTAATATGCCTGTCAATTTTGATGGGATGTCGTACTGTGGTATGGCGTCGTCCGTCTGTGATAAAAATATAAACCACTTGAGGCTCAAATGTGGGTACAAGAGTCTGATAAAAATATCAAATTCCCTTTATAAGAACATTTTAAAAATGTCTTTTCTTTCAAGGAAACTTGTCTTTTGAAATGGGTAATTCTGCAACACAATGAAATTTCAACAATGTTTCGTTAGTGTTGCACAATTTGTCGAAACAAAGCGCCACTTAAGGCTCAAATGTGGCTACATCTGTCCTTCCGTTAACTTGTGAACACAACAGGGCAAAGTTTTTGCTGGATTCTTTACAAATTTGATATGTTATCGTCGCCATATTGTGAAATGTGCATGTGTCCTTTTCAACCCAAACCGATGTTTTCTCCAGAGTTGTGCCACTTGAACATTAATAAAAACTGCTTCCATCAGCTACCTTTTCTTTTGAACACAACAGGGCAAACGGTTTGCTGAATTCTTTCCAAATTTACCACACATTGTCACCTTTTGAAGATGTGCATGTGACCATCTGACCTGTTAACCAGATTGGATGTTTTCTTCTGAGTTATACCCCTTCATCATCTTTTGCCCGAAGGGTATTGTCGTCGGCGTCATCTGTCCGATCTTTCTTGTGAACACGATATCTCGAACAATTATAGCCAGGCATTGTGGATTCATACCACATATGTATCGGGTGAAGGATCAGAAGCCTATTAAAAATGACTGACCTTGATCTATTTCATCAAGGTCAAATTCTAGTATTTTCCATATTTTTTGCAGGATCAAAGCTAGGGTCTCCCACTTCATATTATATATGCAACTGGTGATGGACTAGAAGCCTATCCCAGTTGACTGACCTTGACCTACTTTTTCAAGGTCATATACTGTTTATTATGGTCTAACATGAAGAAATAAATCTAGGCTTTCCAAATTAATACTATACACATCTGGCAAAGGTCCCGAGGTGTACTGAAGATGACTGACCGTGACCTATTTTATCGAGGTCAAATTTTAGTATTTGATATATTTTTTGAAGGATTAAATCTAGGGTCTCCAAATTCATATTATGTGTGCAACTCTTGACTAGAAGCCTATCTCAGTTGACTGACCTTGACCTATTTTTTAAAGGTCATATACTGTTTATTATGATATAACATGAAGAAATAAAGCTAGGCTTTCCAAATTAATACTATGTGTACATCTGGTGATGCTCCGAAGGTGTGCTGAAGATGACTGACCTTGACCAATTTTATCCAGGTTAGATTCTATTTAGTACAATATTCCATGAAAGATTCTATCTACATTGTCCAAATTTGTTCCACTTATGGCTGGACCTGAAGTCTATTGAAGAATATCACTAACCTTGACCTATTTTTAAAAGGTCAAATTCTATATGTTAAGTCTAAGATATCCAAATTCATTTTCCCTGTGCAATTAAGTAATTTTTGAAGATGATATTTTTAGAAGAATATAATGAGCCAAGAATTCAGTCATGCTCTACCTGAACCTCGGGCATTGGCAAAAGCTGAACTACAGCCAACACTACTACATCACATTTTTGTTAATCTAGTTCTAAAAATACACCGATGATATTATACAATGCATGATTGCTGGGTGTAAACAATAACTGATAGCCGAGGGGTATTGAAGCCCAATGGGCTATTTTTTTCATCCAGACACAATCTAACAGTCTTTTTGCAGGCTTTCGGGACAACAGCATTCCTCTAATGTCCATGCAATAAATATTTGTAATATTCTAGACTTAAATTGACCGATTCCCCTTTTACATCTTCTCCAAAAAAAGCGTTATGCGCGCAAGTTACATGTATAGGAAGAAGTACGTAGGTAAGAATTGATCGAACCCAATGACCGTCTTTGCGATGCTTCCGGACGTTGCTGTATTCAAATATTGAATTAATACTTCACATTCAATGACAAGTGACCTATACAACTATGCATTCGACAAACTTTGATGAATACACAGACAAAGGACAAGACTAAGACTTTATTCTTAGAACTTTTAAATCCAATGGAGCAATGGTCGGACGGGAATGGCTAACTCGACAATCATCCTGTATTATATATCGACATCGTTAGATGAATGTAGACTGAAAAAAATGTTGAAAACGACTTCAAACTTGAGAAGGTGCTTCACATCAGTTAGACGGCCACTGGTATTGATTTTCACTGAGGTACGTGATACAAGATGGCTGCCATTGATCATATTGAATTCCGTCCGTCTCACATCTTGTGAATGCGATATCTCGAGAACAATTCGACCAATCGACTTCAAACTTGAGAAGGTGCTTCACATCAGTTAGATGGCCATTGGTATTGATTTTCACTGAGGTACGTAATTCAAGATGGCTGCCATTGATCATATTGGATTCCGTCCGTCCCACATCTTGTGAATGCGATATCTCGAGAACAATTCGACCAATCGACTTCAAACTTGAGAAGGTGCTTCACATCAGTTAGACGGCCATTGGTATTGATTTTCCCTGAGGTACATAATCCAAGATGGCTGACATTGACCATACTGGATTCCATCCGTCTCACATCTTGTGAACGCGATATCTCGAGAACAATTCTACCAATCGACTCCAAACTTGAGAAGGTGCTCCACATCAGTTAGACGGCCATTGGTATGGATTTTCACTGAGGTACGTAATCCAAGATGGCTGCCATTGACCATATTGGATTCCATCCGTCCCACATCTTGTGAACGCGATATCTCAAGAACAATTCGACCAAACGACTTCAAACTTGAGAAGGTGCTTCACATCAGTTGGACGGCCATTGGTTTTGATTTTCACTGAGGTATGTAATCCAAGATGGCTGCCATTGACCATATTGGATTCCGTCCGTCCCACATCTTGTGAACGCGATATCTCGAGAAGAATTTGACCAATCGACTTCAGACTTGAGAAGGTGCTCCACATCAGTTAAACGGCCATTGGTATTGATTTTCACAGAGGTACGTAATCTGCCAATTACCATCTTTCCAAGAAGGCTGCCATTGACTGTCTTGAATTCCTTCCGTCCCGCATCTTGTGAATGCAGTATCGTGAGAACAATTCATCCGATTGACTTCAAACTTGAGCTGATGCTTCACATCATTTTGACGGCCATTGGTATTGATTTTCATTGAGGTAGTATGTAATCCAAGATGGCTGCCATTGACCATCTTGGATTCCGTCTGTCCTGCATCTTGTGAACGTGGTATCTTGTGAACAATTGGTTCGATTGACTTCAAACTTGAGAAGGTGCTTCACGGTACTTAGTCCAAGATGGCTGCCGTGCTGACCTTCTTGGATTCCGTCCATCCCGCATCTTGTGAAAGCGGTATCGTGAGAACAATTTGTATGTAATCCAAGATGGCTGCCATTAACCATCCTGGATTCCGTCCTGCATCTAAATGTGAACGCTTTTATCTTGAGAACAATTCGTTCGATTGACTTGAGAAGGTGCTTCACATCAGTTAGATGGCCATTGGTGTGGATTTTCATTGAGGTAGTATGTAATCCAATATGGCTGCCATTGGCCATCCTGCATTTCACTCACTCATATTGTACCCATCTGTGTTGTGAACGCGATATTTTTAGAGATCTATTCCACCCATCGATGTATAAACCTCACCGTCCACAAATCCATATACAACTACAGACTTGCATTCCAATGTTACACTACCGGTACCCATTACTACTTCTCAAAACTTCTCAACTTGTCTCAACAATTCCAGATAAACGTCTCCTTCCACATACACATATCCACTTTCCAAGTTATATTTAAGGAGATATTGGAAGGGTATATGCTGTACACTCTCAAACAGGCTACTTGGTGGAGGACCTCCGCTTGTTTTAATGTCAAATTCTAGTTATCGCAGTATCCCAAGGGATCCTGCCTCAGCTCTTAAAAATCACACTATAGCATGTATTCAACTAGTGATTAATTAGAAGCCTATACCCCGAGCAGAGGATCATGGGTGAATTCAAATGGCGACCATGTGGGTTACCAGAAAAGTTCTGTCTTCGACCAGAGATCCTATAATAATTTATTTAGGTCTCCCCCAACTATGTGTTTGTGCTGTCTGTCTGTCTGCCTGTCTGTCTGGATGTCTGGATGGATGTCTGTCCGTCCCCTTGCCTTGTCTGCAAGATATCTTGAGAACTACTGGATGGAATGTCACCAAACTTGGATGGAAGCTTCATTGGGATAGCCCCCTCATTTGATTAGGTTTTGGTGTGTGCATGCATTCATCCGTGTCCGGTGTCCGTCCGTCCGTCCATCTACTTGTACATGTATATACAGGCCTTGTCTGCAAGATATCTTGAGAACTACAGGATGGAATTTCACCAAACTTGGATGGAAGCTTCATTGGGATAGCCCCCTCATTTGATTAGGTTTTGGTGTGTGCATGCATTCATCCGTGTCCGGTGTCCGTCCGTCCGTCCATCTACTTGTACATGTATATACAGGCCTTGTCTGCAAGATATCTTGAGAACTACAGGATGGAATTTCACCAAACTTGGATGGAAGCTTCATTGGGATAGCACCCTCATTTGATTAGGTTTTGGTGTGTGTGCGTGCATTCATCCGTGTCCGGTGTCCGTCCGTCCGTCCATCTACTTGTACATGTATATACAGGCCTTGTCTGCAAGATATCTTGAGAACTACTGGAGGGAATTTCACCAAACTTGGATGGAAGCTTCAGTGGGATATCCCCCTCATTTGATTAGGTTTTGGTTTGTGTGCATGCATTCACCCGTGTCCGGTGTCCGTCCGTCCGTCCATCTACTTGTACGTGTATACGGGCCTTGTCTGCAAGATATCCTGAGAACTGGACGGAATTTCACCAAACTTGGATGGAAGCTTCATTGAGTTAGCCCCCTCATTTGATTAGGTTTTGGTGTGTGCATGCATTCATCCGTGTCCGGTGTCCGTCCATCTACTTGTACGTGTATACGGGCCTTGTCTGCAAGATATCCTGAGAACTACTGGACGGAATTTCACCAAACTTGGATGGAAGCTTCATTGGGATAGCCCCCTCATTTGATTAGGTTTTGGTGTGTGTGCATGCATTCATCCATGTCGGTTTCCATCCCTCTGCCCATGTACTTGTACATGTATATGTATATATATGTATACAGGCCCTTTCTGCAAGATATCTGAAGAACTACTGGACAGAATTTCACCAGACTTGGATGGAAGGTTCATTGGGATAGCCCCCTCATTTGATTAGGCTTGGGTGGGTGTGTGCATTTATCCATGTCCATCGTCCGTCCGTCCCATGTGTATACAGGCCTTGTCTGCAAGATATCTTGAGAACTACTGGATGGAATTTCACCAAACTTGGATGGAAGCTTCAGTGGGATGGCCCCCTCATTTGATTAGGTTTTGGTGTGTGTGTGCGAGCATTCGTTTGTGTCCAACTTCGATGGCAGCTTTATCGTGATGGCCTCCTCATCTGATTAGGTTTTGGTTTGTTTGCGGTGCATCCATCTGTTTCTGATGTCCAGCTTTGTTACATGTATGTACATGACTACTCTTGTCTACAAGATATGTGGAGAACTACTGGATGAAATTTCTCCAAACTTGGATGGAAGCTTCATTGAAATGGCCTTATGATCTAATTAGGTGTTGGTGTGAGCTAGTGCTTGCGTGGGTCCATGCAAAATGTGCTTATCTGTCTGTTCAATTTTTGTTCACTCCATATCTTGGAAACTACTGAAGGCAGATGGATGAAACTTCTATGCGGTACAGCATGTATACTATAGGTGTGGCTCTTGTATGTTTTGCATCTTTCCTAATGTGATCAGTTTCGAAATAGTTGATGCTTCACAATTACATGTATTCCACATGTATCGGTTGGACACTGTAGATGGCGGCAATCCACTCATTGCTATATAAATCGGACTCCTCACTGGGTTACTGCAACAAAAAAAAATCGCCTCTTTGTAATTAATATTTTTAGATGCGCAGCTTTGTTTAGGATACTTATTGCTACATTCATTTTATAGCACTTTCCCTTAAATTATGTGCTCACTCAAGGCATTGTGGGAGGTTGGGGGAGACGTATGTTTTTGCTTAAAAAAACAACCGGCATAGGCTTCATGCCGGAGCGGCAACTCAAGGGTCAAAGCGGAACCTCTAGTTATTATAATGTCCATGCTTCGACATTCTTCAAAATTTCTGCTTTTCTGCGAGGAAGTGGGCAAACTATTTTATTTCAGATGAATATTTACTACTTTATCATGCAGTTTTTGTGAAGAAATTAACTAAATAGAAAAATTACTGTCAGTGTGACATCACAGTGGTCATGTTGGATTTTTTTTTTTTACATTTTCTGATAGAGCTTGACCCAAGGGTAAAGTGGGGTAATTTCACTAGCTCAAGGGGTAAGACAAATATTTAGTATAAGCAGAAAGGTCCTGAAACACCGAGGTCAGATAGGGTTAGAGGTTTATAGTTGCATGAAACTATAACGTGAAAACTATATTACAACTGCAATCAACGTGTAGTCAGCAAAGTTGGGGAGTGGACCCCACTTCCCACGCCTTGGACAACGGATTGTTGTGGAGGGCGCTGAAAATCCTACATTTCTTTGGTAGAACACTTTTCACTGTTCTTGATGCAGCATCGTGACATTCAGAAGAAATTCTGGAGAGAAATGTGAAGATGGTTACCGCAGGGACTGTTGAGTTTACAGAAGATGAAGACTGACAAGCCTGAGTAGCTTGATTTATACACTTGTCCCTCATTACAACATGGTTCAGTATAAGGCTGGTTTCAGTATAGTGCTGCCACTGATATTTCACACAGTATATAGCTGTATGAAGACTCAATATAGTGCGACTGGGCTATAGTATGGTCAATATTTTGTCTCCCAACATCAGCGTTATATTCAAGGACAAGTGTACAGACCTGTGTTGGTGAGGAGGATCGATCCAGGACAGGAGCCCTTATGGACACGAACCCAATGGGCTTATTCCAAAATGGGACACGAGCCCACAACTATATATTTTTATTGAGGAATATCCAACTGACGAAAATTAAACAAAAATTTTAACAAATGAATAAATTTCAGGAAAAAATTAAGAAATTTATTTTTTTTTTTTTATTTTTCATTGGTACTTTTATTTTTATATTTTGCAACATGTTGGAAAGTCTATTTTCAAATTTTGCTTTAAACATCAAGAAGAAGTCACTTCTTTTATTTTATTATCTTTGACACTTTGCAAAATATGAAAAAACTGTTTTCCCCTAAGTTTTTCCTGAAATTCATTCATTTGTTAAAATTTCACTTTACATCTATTTGTTGGATATTTTCCAATCAAAATATATAGTTGTAGGCTCGTATCCACTTTTGGAATAAGCCCATCGGGCTCGTGCCCATAAAGGCTTCTGTCCTGAAGGGCTCCTGTCCACACCCCTAGTGAAGACTGGTTCAGTGGACAACAACAGCTTGAGAGCATCGTGATGGATACTATGGTGATTCCCATACCAAATTCAATCCAAGGAAGTGAAATTTGCCACTATATAATTTGGGGGGTGATCACATTTATTAGAACAGAAAAAAATGGTTCAAAATCATACATATAATCCAATATTTCATCCTTATTTCAATGGTTTTAGAGGGTTATCAAATTTATTAGAACCACTGATTGAATTTTATCTCCAAAATTGGGGGTGATTGAATTTTGATAAGGGGAATTGTTAGAACTTTTGCAGGTTGAAGGTTTGGTCTCCAATGGGAGAAATTCTTCATAAAAGACTGCATGAACATGGAGAATAGTCATCCTCGCGCGCCAGTGTATAGATCGATCTGGCTTGGTTAGTTACCCATACAAGTTCTGGATATAAATAGATCAAGGGGTTTCCTCTTAATCAACCCAATGAGTGAATGCGCTAAGCTAGTTGATTAGGCCAATCCGCTGCAAGGTGGCAGGTTTAATTTCATCGTGGGCCAAACTGCTTTGATGTCAAGCTGAAATCAACATCAAAAGTCAAAGCAAAAAGTGCAGGCTTGAGATACCGACATACTAATTCAAACAAGCGTGGGGGATGAATTGTACGAGATTGTATAATAGAGGCATCTACTCAATAACTCATTTGAATCACCAGAAATGTCCAGGTAAACCTCTGGGAGGATTTAGGATTTACCTGGACTTGTGAAGATGGGAGATGAAATGCAACCATGAAATAATGGAGAGTGAAATTTCTATACTGGTAATACAACTCTTAACAAACTTTTCTATTCTAGTAAAAGTCTCCAAAAATTTATCACAGACATGATGCTACAGCAGCCAGTTCAGTCATTGTTCGCAGAATTTCAAATCTGAAAAGATTGACGAAATTGAAATTTTATCGAATAGTAGAGCCGGACTCTCTTCTTCTCATAAAACTTTCGCTAATCGCTCTTCCAATTCCGTGGTACTTTTCCCGTGTTCCCGATCATGCTAGACAGCCAGTTGTAATTGTCTCTTCTCTAGACCAGGCAAACGGTCATAGAGAGTCTTACCCAGTTCCTCGTCAATGTTATTCTCTTCTTGCAGGATGCCAAAATATATCAAGAAGATTGCTGAACTCAACCACACGATGAACGGTTCATATTTGGAGCCTTCAGCGGCGATAGATATCTGTGAGGCTTTCCATTTTCCTGCTCTGGTCGTAGAGAACTTGATTGGCTGATCAAGGTCCTCATTGTGTTTATTCTGTTTTTGGCACTCTCTGCTTTCTTGTCTGGCTTTCTTCTTCTTGTAACACTTTCGCTACTCACTCTTCGAGAATTCTATGGTACTTTTCCCGTGTTCTCGATCATGCTGGATATCGAGTTCTGATTTTTTCTTCCGATAATCAGGCATATGGTCAAAGAGATTCCTGCGCAGTTCCTCATCAAGGTCATTCTCTTCTCGCAGGATGCAAAAATATATCAAGAAGATTATTGCACTCAACCCCAAGATAACAGGTTCATATTTGGGGCCCCTAGGGGGGATAAATGTCTGTGAGGCTTTCCATTTTCCTGCTCTGCTCGTGGAGAACTTGAATGGCTCATCAAGGTCTTCACCGTGTTCATTTTTTTTATGAAAATATTTGCTCTGTAGTCTGAAAATAAAACATGAATAATCATTAACATTGTTCACAGAGGAGCAAGTAACTGACAAACTTCCACACATTGGACCAGCTGGGCTCGAACCCTTGCCGGTTCAGTGGTGTGAGGCAAGCAGCCACCAGCGAAACACCCTAGACCACTCGGCCACCGAGGACCCTCCACAGAGGAAGGTCCCTCAAATGTTGATGAATAGGCTTGTGAGGGTGCAATTCAGAGTTTGGTGTAAACGGGAAAATTCACATCAAGTAGGACAAATTTTTGTGACAACATCCATGTTTGAAGACTGATTTCGTCCAACGAAATGAGTTGTGTGTCACATTTCTATGCGAAATCAAAACTTGACTTTTGGAAAAGCCCTCAACCAAGTTGTACAAACAAGGTTTTCCAATATATTTTCCTGTATTGATCGTCATCAACTTGGTTCAATACCGGTATATATAGTATATTCACAGACAAATAGTATGTGAGTGAGTGAATATAATTTAACGTGGCTTTCAACACTATTCAGTCATATCACGACGTTTGGTTCCTATTCCTTCTCACACCCAGAAACTACACGGGTACTAGGGTTCTATTCCTTCTCACACCCAGAAACTACACGGGTATTAGGGTCCCATTCCTTCTCACACCCAGAAACTACACGGGTACTAGGGTCCTATTCCTTCTGCACCCAGAACCTACACGGGAACTAGGGTCCTATTCCTTCTCACACCCAGAAACTACACGGATACTAGGGTCCTATTCCTTCTCACACCCAGAAACTACACGGGTACTAGGGTCCTATTCCTTCTCACACCCAGAAACTACACGGGTACTAGGGTCCTATTCCTTTTTAATGCCCAGGTACCCCACCGGTGCCCCAGTTAGTCACCTCTTGACAAGCTCTCTGAGGGGTGGAGGCCTATTCTTACCATGACCCATGAGTGTGCACAATGACACCCCAAGGTCAATCCCCCGAAGCCCATGGGGTGACAAATGTAAAACTTACAGAAGAAGTGTGGGTTATCATGGTTATATAACTTGCAACCTGCAATTGTTGGATCGTTTTAGTTACTGTCTGAGGATCTTGAGGAGTCGGATAGATCAGATATCTTCTCTATGGCAACTTCATTGATGTAAGACTTGCGAAATATAATTAACAAAGAATCTACTGCAGGGTAAAAATAAAACTCTGAGACCAGACTAAATATTTCTTGACCTTTTCTTGTCAGTTTTCTTGGTAATTTTTCAGGGTTTTAAAGGGGGGAGGGGGGGGGGGGGAAGAGGACAACCATCGTGGACTATACCAAATTAGCCAAGCGCTTATCAGTCTTTTATCAACTTCTTATAAATTTCTTCTAAATCAAAATTCACCATACCAGGAAGACATCAAGATAAAATTTATGCAAATATTACAAATTTTTATTTATTTTAGACTTTATTTTCATGCTGCACTTGGGCTTAAGTTATCATACCCAACTGACAGTTAATGCAAACCCTATCAACACTCACACATTCGGCGTGAGACTCACACATTTGGGACGTCTTGCGCAGGTATATCAAAATCTCACGGTGAAATGTTAATAGTTGTTAGATCTCTATGTAAAAAAAGTAAAAAAATTATATGAAAGATGCCTAGAATTTCACATTTTTCAGGGGCTCGTATTGTCCGAGAGTATATACTCAAATCTCATGCCTTGCAAAAATTATAGAGTTGAGAGGTCTGCTAATGACCAAAAAACTGTACAGCGTAAATGTACGTGTGAAATTTTATTCTTCTTCCAGTATCATGTCTAAATTGACCAGTGGGTGATTTTCAATTTCATGGCTTTAGTCCAAACTATTCATTGGGAAGACATCGCAAAAAAAACAACAACTGACAAGGGCTGTGAAAATCCCCCTTAAAGGCTTAAGGGAGCGCATGATTGTGGGTTTATTAGTTTTTCAAGAAAAAAAATTTGTAAACTCAACCTTGATGTCAGTGGCATCCCCCACCTGATGAGAAAGTCTGGTCGCATGTAGTTCAACAAGCTAAATCCTACTGATTTTGTGATATTGACAACGTAGGCTGTCAATATCTCAAAATATATGACAGCAGAGTTTAGATTGTTGAAATGGGTAGCATGTAGCCTAGCCAAGTCAACATGGACTCGTTCGTTCCTACTACGAAGGAACGAACGAAGGGCCAGGAAGCCATGTCAGCCATGTCAGCTTGCATGACAGATACCCCAGTTTCCAACAGGGCCTGTAAAAAGCTTTCCGAGCTTTTATCAACACGAAGGTATTTTGCTAACAATGATATAAAAAAACATCAGTCATTGCTGATCACGTACCGCGACAGGCGTGTAAGCCTGGAAATGATAATGACACGACTAACAGGCTTCAATAACGTCACTATGCCAGTGGTCATGTTTAGATTGTTTTACGACATGAATGATGATGTCGTAAAATGTGGTTGGGGTGATGCAAAAATAGAATCGATTTTAAACACTATTGAGGGACACTGACTTCTAAGAGTTTTGTATGTTTAATCTCTAACCCCAATTTGAACTTATAGCTGCTATTTATACTTCGGTAGGTTAGCCTCGGTGAATCGGAATGATAGACTTTCCCAATTTATGACCACCGGGTATTAGACCTAGTAGAGCCCTACTCTAACCGGGGATTTTTGAATATAAGCAGGAAAAGTCTGAGGTGGTGAAAATAAGGCTCAAATGCGGCTTAACCTTTGACCTGGGATATTGGGAGTGACGGGGTCTAAGAGTGGTTCCTGGAGTGACTCCAGAGAAGAGGACTGTGATGTCATCAGTAGTAAAGAAAGGGCATTTTCGGATGCGACAATGTCTGGGTCCAAATATGGGGTGCATGGTGTCGTAATTAAACTCTCGTGGTGTGTAATAAGCCTGGGATGATGTCCACATTGAGCGGTGACGTCGTGGTGCGCATGCACAGTTGAGGAGTAGAAGAGAAAAGGTATTTTTGAAGGCGCATGTGGATTTTTTTTTGCGAAATATGGGTCAACATGGGTCTAAATTTGTGTGCATGGTGTCATATTCAACCCCTCGCGTTGTAGCACAAAAATTGGGTACTGCCCACGTTGAGTAGTAAGGTGATGGGGCGCATGCGCAATCGCAATGTATCGTAGTAGAGAAGTGGCATTCGAAAGTGCGTGGGCAATCTGTGCATCACCATGGGTCCAAATGTGGCGTGCTTGATGTAATATTGAAGCTCTCGCGATGTAGAATACAACTTGGGATGCTGTCTATGAGAAGCAATGCTATCGAAGTGCGCATGCGCAGTTGATGAGTGCCAGAGAAAAGGTATCTTCGGATGCCATGGGTATGCTTGCATGATATATGAGCCATTCTTTGTCCAAATGTGACTTGCACAGTGTCGTATTGAAGCTCTCTTGGTGTAGACTAAGACTGGGATGCTATCTACGGTGAGCGGGGGGTATAGAAGTAGCAGAGGCAGTCGAGAAGTAATAGACAAAGCGCATTTGAGGAGGGACTGGGTGCTATTTTGGTGCATCTTTGGTCCAAATATGGCCTGCATGATGTCTTATTGAAGAAATTGGTCCACAGGTACAGCCAGACAGGGGTGTTGTCAGGACCGTCGTGTTGCCTCTTGTGACGTCATTGTCAAGATCTACACACATGTTCGGCGTCCATGTGAGTTTTGGGTGATATTTGGGCCATCCTTGGTCTGAATGTGGCGTGCGTTGTGTCGTATTGAAGCTCACGTGTAGAATTCGACCGAGGTGCTGTCTACGCTGCCCAGGGATGCCATTGCGCGCATGCGCAGTTGTGAGTAGTAGAGAAAGGGCATGCGCAGTTTTGGGTGATGTATATATGCCATCCTTGGTTCAAATGTGGCGGTCATGGCATCGTATTTAAACTTTCATTGTGTAGAACACTGGGGTACTCAACTTTGAACGGTGAAGTATAGAAATTGCATTTGAAGTATTTTTCGGAGTGGGTTGTGAATACGACATGCTTAGGGTCATATTGAAACTCTTGCAAATACATCAGGAGAGATAGCTGTTGCCGATCGCTGTTGTCATGGACATTTGAAAACTAGGACCAAACGCATACACTATGGACCTGATTTTGACCTATTTGAACTGGATCGAACCAGTTCGAGGGTTAATTATGCGTCGTATCGTGATACCGCTCACATTGCCCGCCTTAACACATAGACGCCCTAACGCTGATGGGTGACCGGGTGCTGTACTGGCTGGGCTGACCAGTGTCCAGGGTAATAGGAACTGTGAGCACTCTCGTGGTCTGGCACATGTAGGCACCGTCGTGATTTGACTGAAAAAAGGTTGAAAACGACGTTAACCTCTACTACTCACTCACTCCATGGATACGATCCTATACACACACATCTATACCTATAATCAGACGAGAGAGAAAACGAGAGATCAACAGCAAGAAGCATATTGCGGGCCAACCATTTTATTACGCCCAATGTTACATCATACCCAAGCTGGGGAGCTGCCCTGGGTCTGTTTACTATGTTTGTTTGCAATTGTAATACCATCAGTGAAACGGAATAGTTCGTTAATAGTGCTGGGGGGTATATATATATTTTTTTTTTTCAATCTGATAAGATGTTGCTCATTTATCTGAAGAGGTCGCCCACTATGTACTGTGTCGCATAATTGTTCTATTGCTGAAGAGGTTATTGTCGACCTGGGTGTCTTGGTAACTATCCCACAGTAGTATACTGGATTATTTGTAAACACCACAGTAAATTTGAGTAGAGATTGCTAATTTCTCTGAATGTATCATCCACTATATAATTATTGCATCATCGTGAATTGCCAAATAAGTCACTGTCGACCCATATGTTCTAGTCTAGACTTTCTCACATAGTTGGAATTATATCCAGAGTGAATGTAATGATAAACTAGTCAACACAGTATTTTTGCATAAACATGTAAGTTTTATTTTATATCATTCTAAATTGTGAAACTGTTAAACCAGGCACCACGTGACTACCCATTGTTCGGGACAGCACAGTGTGTCGCCTGTTGGTGATGTTCGCTTTCTTTTCCTAAAGAATAAACCCGTTATTTCAGATTGATGCCTGGTCTTTTACTCCTTGTTGAATCGAAGACGTGTAACATTTTGGGGGCCTGTGTCCGGGAGGAGTAGACCAGAGGTTGAGAGATGGTACAAGAAGTCCAGTGGTAGTCTCAAAGTTGCCCAATGGTTTGCCGAGAGGAGACAGTGGCGAATAAACTCAAGGGTGGTGGATATTCTCACTTGGTACTCACAGCGGTTTGCCAAGACGGGACTGAGGGAGATTAACTTCAGTGATTTTGTTGGTACCAGTATATTTTCCGTGAAATTGGAGTTTATGGAACTGGCTAATTCTGAGATATTAATAAAGCCAAGAAATGCGAAACTGTTTTGTTGAGAGGCAGTGGTGATCTGATACATGAAATTACAGATACCTAGTGAAATTACAGTCATTCAGTGAACAAACTGTTTTTCTGGGATTTGAATCACCACAGTAGGTGCGAAATAAGCATCTTGCATCAAGTTGGAACACTCCAGGAACTATCTGTCTTTGTTTTTCTGAAATTCACCTTCCATCGGTAGGAGCAGAATAAGTATTCTGCATGAACACAAAACTTTCAAGTGAAACAAACAGTTTCTAACAATCTGTCCCAACAGTAGTGTTAGAATAGGCATCCTGAGCCAGGGTGATGTTTCAAGACCAAGTTAACTCTTGTTTTTATTATTTTGGTTTCACCAGTAATGACAGAATAAACATTCTGCACAAGGGCATTAACGAGAAATAAACTATTCTCTTCGGACAGTAGTGTTATCTTGCACCAGGTGAAACGATTCAAGATAAATGACAATAATTTCTATTATTTGGTTTCAAGAGCAGTGACAGAGTAAGCATTCTGCACCTGGATACTATGATAAACAATTTTGTTTGAACAGTAGTGCAAAAATAGGTATCCTGCACCAGGTTGAACAATTCCGGCTGTTATTTCCCTTATGTGCTTCAACAGTAGTGGGAAAATAGACATTCTCCACCAAAGCGAAACGGTTCATGACTTTTTCCTGCAATTCAGTTCCAGCAGTGGGGGCAGAATATGCATTCTGCATGAAGGGGAACTTTCAAGGAACAAAGTGTGCTTTCCGTGTTGCTGTTTAGACACTAGTGCCGATATACGTATCAAATTAACAGTGGTTTGTGCCAGAGCACTCTGGTTATCAAGTTATTAATTGATTGACTGACAGTACCTAAAAGTGACATTGAGTCAAAGTGACATTGATAACAGACTGAAACTTTCTAAGAAATTGAAAGACTGGCGTGTGAGAGTTTGGTAAGAAAACTAGACATTCTAACCTGTGAAGAGCCATCTGATCACTTTAGTCACCTAGTGGCTTCATTGATGCATTTATTGATACATTTATTGGGGACATTTTATATATGTGTAGGTTGACATAGCCCCAATCATGAGTATTGTTTGCATGCTATAGTTATTCACTTACCCATGATACTGTTTTCTATTGTCTCTGTGGTTTACATGCTTTGGTTCTGGTATCTGATGTATGATATTGTCAGTGAAATTACCACCTTGAGAATCCAATCGTAGCATTGCATGTGCAATAGGAAGTGACGATAACTTTCAAATTTAGAATATCCTCATTGTGCTTAACCATTAAGATGGCGGATTTGGATCTAGAGTATGAAGTTAGACTGAAACTATTTGCACTGACAGCCAGTCAACTTGTGAGAGTTATTGTGCATGAGAAGCTACCAGGAGCATGGACTGCTGAGCTAGGAAAAAAAGGTTTAACAAAAGCCCTGAACAGGTATTTAGCCACTGAAGCTACAAAGGAAGATGGTGGAATGACTGCACTGCTTTCCATAAAAACTGCCCTTGACGACATGAGTGGTGTAGATACAACGTCAAGCGAAGAACAGAGTTCAGCAACCAATTGCGCCTCCAGTACTGGTGGGTGGAGAAGAGACTTTAAAATCATGGGACTGATCGGAGGGTCCAAACAAAAAGATGGACTGAGCTTCCTGAGTTTAGTGAACCAGATCGAGGAAGGCAGGGAAAAAAATTATTCTGAGAAGGAAATAATTAATGCTGTCATCAAAGCAGTGGTTCCTGGGTCGGGACTACGCAGTCTCCTGGAGGGGAAGAGGCGAACATTGAATGTTGCCGCCTTACGTCGGACACTTCGTGCATATTACCAAGAACTCAGTGCTACTGAACTCTATCAGAAACTTTCTACAGCTGTTCAGGGGGAGAAAGAGGAAGCTCAAGCTTTCCTCATCCGCGTGATGGACCTAAAACAGAGGGTGCTGTTCGCTTCGATAGAAGAACAGGGTGGCATTGTATACGATGCAGCTCTAGTGCAAGGCATGTTTTGCCGTGCATTGCGAACGGGTTTCCAAGACAGCACTATTCGCAATGCAATGAAACCTTATTTAGAGGACAAAGACATACCTGATGAAGACCTCATTCAGCACTTAAATGAGGCTGTGTCGGTTGAATCAGAATTCAAACATAAAGCCAATCAGGGTAGTCGCTTAAGGGCGACCAGGGTAGCGGCAGTGGCCAGAGACGAAGCATCTCGAGGAATAGAACAATACTTACCTGAACAATTTGATAATAAAGAGAAAACAAAGGGAGGAACTTTGCCCATAGAAGTGAAGGGTTTGAGATCAGATGTGGCTGCAATCGCAGAGCGTCTGCAACGCATTGAGGGGCGCTTGCCCACAGAAAGTGAGAAATCTCTGCCAAGGCATGACAACACGAAAGATCACTCAAGTGGTGGTTCTCAACAGCTTCGAGGAGACCCACCAAGAAGGAAAGGCTGTCCAGCTTGCAGGAAATCTGGATCTGGTAACAAGTGTGGACATTGTTATAAGTGTGGATCATCTGACCAGTGGCAGAAAGGATGAAAGGATGCTCCTGTGGGACCGAGGACAACCGATGATGGGAAAAGGCCCCATGGTTATGTCAACAAAGAATCTGTTAATGTAAATACCATGAACTGTGACAATATGGAGGAACACAACCATCAAATCCAAAACGTCGATGGGCTGTGACAAAATTGGTGGGTAGGCGATGTACTGTTAACTGTTTCCTCGACAAAGTGGCCGCGGAAGCATTGTGGGACACGGGTGCCCAAGTGAGCCTTTTGCCCTCCCATTGGGTAAGCGAGAACCTACCCGAGAAGACTGTAAGGGACCTGAAGGAACTTGTGTCTGAGAACTTAAACTTGCGCACTGCAAATGGCACAGAGTTAAAGTATGATGGTTGGGTAGAGGTCAACTTCCAGATGTCAGACGATTCTGAGGATGTTCCTCTTCTGCCTGTGCCAATGCTGGTTTGCAGTGATCCTGGGCTAACGATGTCAATTATTGGTTACAATGCTATTGAGGAGTACATTAGTCACTGCAGTCAGACATGGCCCGAGGATACTACAGCCGTGGTTAATCTAGTAACTGGTGCTTTACCCCAGCGTGAGAAAAGGCATGCAGAGAAAATTGTGAACACTCTGCGACGAGATACTGATAGTGAAATGTTGTGTGTTGTGAAAACGGCTAGGGGATGGTTGAGAATCCCAGCTGGAAAAAGTGAGAAAATTCGGTGTATTGTGCACGTTGGGCCAGTGGTAGA
Organism: Hanleya hanleyi; assembly: GCA_036873755.1. NCBI lineage: Eukaryota > Metazoa > Mollusca > Polyplacophora > Lepidopleurida > Hanleyidae > Hanleya > Hanleya hanleyi. Next base: position 97,542 of record JAVTVY010042458.1, read on the forward strand.
GCCTTTGACTGTGCTGTTTGAACCCCATGTTGACTGTCCATGGCCTGAAGGACTGGAGGTCGATGAGGCAGTTCTTCGTGTCGACCGCAGTAGAAAAGTGGACATCTGGGTGCATAACCCCACTGAACACGATATTGAGGTACAGAGTCGCACAGAGATAGGGACTTTGCAGTTAGTGGAAGTGATTGAGTGTGAGGTTTCTCATTTACAAGAGCAGAGCAGCGGCCCCCATCACACCTCTGTGGCAGAGGGGTGTCATGGGCCGGAACAGAGAAACGCGTACATGGAATTTAACCTATCTGGAACCAGTCTCAACAAAAACCAGAGAAAGATTGTCCAAGATATGCTCAATGAGGAGTCAGCTGTTTTCTCCAAGGATGACAATGACATTGGGACAATACCAGACTTAGAAATGGACATTGGTCTGGAAGATCAAGTTCCTGTTCGGAAAACCTATTCCGCTGTGCCACGACCACTGTATCGTGAAGTGAAGGAACATCTTCAAAACCTCATTGATAAGGGATGGATTTCGAAAAGCAAGTCTTCCTATTCATCACCTATGGTGTGTGTTCGGAAAAAGTGTGGCGGCTTACGTCTATGCATTGATTATCGTCAATTGAATGCCAAGACACGGCCAGACAGACAGCCACTACCCCGCATCCAGGAGGCTTTAGAGTGCTTAGGGGGAAATGGCTGGTTTACAGTCTTAGACCAGGGGAAAGCCTATCACCAGGGCTTTATTCGACCAGATTGTCGCCACATGACAGCCTTTATATCACCTTGGGGGCTCTACCAATGGAACCGAATCCCATTTGGACTCACAAACGCACCAGCGTCTTTCCAGCGATGTATGGAAGAGTGTTTGGAAGGCTTGGGAGATGAAATCTGCATGCCGTATCTTGATGACGTGATCGTGTTCTCTTCAACATTCGAACAGCATGTTAAGGATGTCCGCAGAGTTCTGAAGAGGCTTAAGAAGAAGGGAATTAAGCTAAAGCCTGCTAAGTGCAAGTTCTTCTGTAATGAAGTCCGATATTTGGGAAATATTGTCTCTAAGGATGGCTACAAAGTGGATCCTGAAGATCTCAAAGCTGTGCTGGCTCTCAAAGACAAACGCCCTGAAACAGTTGGGGATATGCGAAAACTGATCGGATTCCTGAGCTACTACAGGCGCTACATTCCGGATTTCTCTCGGAAAGCTAAGCCCCTTTACAGCTTACTGAAACGGAGTGATCCAGATAGCCATGAGGGATCTGCCAGTCCAAAGTCTTCCAATAAGAAGAAACCACGGCAGAACCGCAGCAGCCAGATGTCCTCCAGCACACCCATTTCATGGGGCAATGATCAGCGAGAAGCCTTGGAACATCTGATTGACATGTTGACCAAGGAGGTGGTTATGGCTTACCCCGACTACAACCGACCATTTGTGCTACATACCGATGCTTCTGGAGACGGTCTAGGGGCTGTATTGTACCAAGCTCAAGAAGATGGAACCAATCGAGTGATCGCTTATGGCTCTAGAACGTTGACACCTGCAGAGCGTAACTACCACCTCCACTCAGGAAAACTTGAATTCCTTGCACTGAAGTGGGCGATTACTGATCGCTTCATCTGTATTATGCGCCCTCCTTCACGGTATATACAGATAATAATCCCCTCACCTACATCCTCACATCAGCACGGTTGGACGCCACCAGGCAAAGATGGGTGTCGGAACTCTCGGATTTCAACTTCATCATCCGTTATCGCCCGGGACGGTCAAACAGAGATGCTGATGGCTTATCGCGTATGCCGTTAGACGTGGAAGAGCTAGTTTCCACGTGTACGGAAGAGATATCACAGGAAGTCATCGGGGCAACCGCACAGGCTATAAATGCTGAACAACGGGGTGATGTTGCTTGGATTGCCGCAGTAGCCACACCAAACTGTGATCCAGGACAAGACACGGATCCATCGACAGTAACTCAACTTACTAATGAGGAGATCAGACAGTCTCAGCACGAGGACGCTCACATTGGCAGGTATCTAGAGATACTGAGCACTGGCAAGTATCTGGGACCTGGCCACCTTAGACGGGAAACTAAGGCAACAGCAACCCTGTGGCGTGAGAGAAAGAAACTACAGATTAGTGATGCTGGAATTCTCCACAGAATTACTGGTACGCCGACCAACAAGACAAAGAAGCAGTTGGTTCTGCCAGCTAAGTTCAAAGCATTGGCATCATTGAAAATTGTTGACCGCTTCTCTCTTGCAGGAAACAAGCCTATGTTTATGTATACTTTTGTCTTTTTGAATTTGGTGCTAATACTGTTATATGGAAATGGAATAGGTCTTTGGATTATGGACGCGGATATTCTCTAATGGACGACGGCTGGATTATGAATGACGGACTAGACGCTTGTAATTTGAAGAACTACATGCAAAGATGGGACGCCCAGGAGTAGATCGAACTTTACACCTTATCAGTGACCGATTCTACTGGCCCCAGATGGCTAAAGAGGTGGAGCAGCAGGTCACAAGGGAATGTGATTGCATAATATTGTGGCCACATCTCCTTTTGATCTGATTTCATTGGATTTTGTACATCTGGAGAAAAGTCGAGGTGGCCATGAGTACCTACTAACAGTCATTGATCATTTCACAGGATATGGTCAAGCGTACCCGACGAAGAACAAAAGTGGGAAGACTGCGGCAGAACGACTTTTCAATGATTACATTTTGAGGTACGGGTTTCCCAAACGGATCCACCATGACCAGGGGGGTGAATTCGAGAATCAGTTGTTCCAGCGTCTTACCGAGTACTGTGAAATCGGTAGATCAAGGACCACTCCTTACCACCCCCAGGGCAATGGGAAAAATGAACGGTACAACAGAACCCTGCTGGACATGCTTCGTACACTTCCAACTGTCCAAGTCCAACTGGCACTTGCATGTGAACCAGATGACCCATGCATATAACTGCACCCGAAATACGACCACGGGATACTCACCGTACTTTCTGCTGTTTGGGAGGGAACCCCGACTTCCCATAGTTCTGCTGTTCGGTACAAATCAGGAGCCACAGAAACGCGACCCCAAATATGTGGAAGAGTGGCTAGGTGGAATGAAAGGCGCATTTCAGGAAGCATCAAAGCGAGCCGACGCCTCCGCTTCACGATCAAAGAAGCGGTATGACAAAAAGGCAAGGAGCAACACATTGTTAGTGGGTGACCGAGTACTGGTGCGAAATCTTTCAGAGAGGGGTGGACCAGGAAAGCTCCGGAAGTACTGGGAGGACAGGATTTACAGAATTGTAAAGCAGATGGGTGCTGATGCACCGGTTTACAGAGTAATCCCTGAGGATGGGGTGAGTCCAGCTCGTGTAGTCCATCGCAACCTTCTACTTCCCTGCAATGACCTGCCGGTCCAACAATCAAAGTTTACGAAACCAAAGGACCAGAGAAAGGCATCTCCACTGACAACCCGGCTTGCACCCGCACGATCCTCCAGTGCCGACGACAGCTCTGATGAAGAGGAATCCTACCATCTCATTCCACCAAGTCTGCAGCAGGGACAACCAACTAAGCCTGGAAATAATGTTAATGCACCATCGTTTCAACCACGGCGGATCAGTTCGCCACCATACGTTGTAGCCAGAGGTGCAGGGGACGATAGTCGTGGGGTAGAACCCCCAGAGTTTGGGATCTCCACTGAAGAGGAGAGTGTCCAACGACGATCGCACAGGACACGGCGTGCCCCATCTCGGTTGACCTACGACACTTACGGCAACATGGAGGTGTACACCCAACAGAGTTTCAATGTTACCATGGTAACGCCAGACATTAACTCCCAGATGGGGGCAGTCACTTCTGTAATAGCAGGATTCTGAGCCAACAATGTGTGTTGTTAGTTTGACTTCAAAGTATCATTAACATATCTACTGACTGGGTAATGACCGGTAACTTATTATTAAGTAAAGCACTGAAGATGTGATGTAACTACATAGGGCACAATCGGTTAATAGTTGTGGTTTCCTGTAATATATAGAGGCTAAAGAGCTGAACTCTTGGTGAATTCATTCACGATTTTACTTCTGTCATTGATCTGGCCAGCTGTGACAGTATGTGTTTGAAGAGTTATGCTGAAGTCGGACATTATGTCTGTACAAATACCACATTATTGTAACATGCGAAATGTCGGCGACGACATTTATTTTGTGCGGGGCGAGTGTAATACCATCAGTGAAACGGAATAGTTCGTTAATAGTGCTGGGGGGTATATTTTTTTTATTTTATATTATTGTCATTCTGCAAGTCCGTGTTCGGGTTTTTTGAGCGAGTAGCGATACATGTTTTGAATTAACCAGGCACCACGTGACTACCCATTGTTCGGGACAGCACAGTGTGTCGCCTGTTGATTTTCCTAAAGAATAAACCCGTTATTTCAGGTATGTTTACGTTAGCATGATAGTTAAATGTCTAGAGTACATTTTGTGATGATTACGGCAATATGAAAGTGTAAACATAGCCAGTTTGACAGTCTTTCGTGTACCTTGTGCACCAGTCGGTAAGCCAGTCTGGCGGATTTTCATTGTACCATGTGCGCCAATCGGGAACCCTTTTCCAAGCCATTCGGGCTGATCACATAATGTGTTTATGTCGAGTACTGACTAGAATTGTTGCGGAATATTGATAGACTGCTGTCAGATTTATTTCTGGGAAATTACCGGATGTATAAACAAATGTGTTCAGTGAATGTAAACGTTATTATAGTACAATCTGATAAGATGTTGCTCATTTATCTGAAGAGGTCGCCCACTATGTACTGTGTCGCATAATTGTTCTATTGCTGAAGAGGTTATTGTCGACCTGGGTGTCTTGGTAACTATCCCACAGTAGTATACTGGATTATTTGTAAACACCACAGTAAATTTGAGTAGAGATTGCTAATTTCTCTGAATGTATCATCCACTATATAATTATTGCATCATCGTGAATTGCCAAATAAGTCACTGTCGACCCATATGTTCTAGTCTAGACTTTCTCACATAGTTGGAATTATATCCAGAGTGAATGTAATGATAAACTAGTCAACACAGTATTTTTGCATAAACATGTAAGTTTTATTTTATATCATTCTAAATTGTGAAACTGTTAAACCAGGCACCACGTGACTACCCATTGTTCGGGACAGCACAGTGTGTCGCCTGTTGGTGATGTTCGCTTTCTTTTCCTAAAGAATAAACCCGTTATTTCAGATTGATGCCTGGTCTTTTACTCCTTGTTGAATCGAAGACGTGTAACATTTTGGGGGCCTGTGTCCGGGAGGAGTAGACCAGAGGTTGAGAGATGGTACAAGAAGTCCAGTGGTAGTCTCAAAGTTGCCCAATGGTTTGCCGAGAGGAGACAGTGGCGAATAAACTCAAGGGTGGTGGATATTCTCACTTGGTACTCACAGCGGTTTGCCAAGACGGGACTGAGGGAGATTAACTTCAGTGATTTTGTTGGTACCAGTATATTTTCCGTGAAATTGGAGTTTATGGAACTGGCTAATTCTGAGATATTAATAAAGCCAAGAAATGCGAAACTGTTTTGTTGAGAGGCAGTGGTGATCTGATACATGAAATTACAGATACCTAGTGAAATTACAGTCATTCAGTGAACAAACTGTTTTTCTGGGATTTGAATCACCACAGTAGGTGCGAAATAAGCATCTTGCATCAAGTTGGAACACTCCAGGAACTATCTGTCTTTGTTTTTCTGAAATTCACCTTCCATCGGTAGGAGCAGAATAAGTATTCTGCATGAACACAAAACTTTCAAGTGAAACAAACAGTTTCTAACAATCTGTCCCAACAGTAGTGTTAGAATAGGCATCCTGAGCCAGGGTGATGTTTCAAGACCAAGTTAACTCTTGTTTTTATTATTTTGGTTTCACCAGTAATGACAGAATAAACATTCTGCACAAGGGCATTAACGAGAAATAAACTATTCTCTTCGGACAGTAGTGTTATCTTGCACCAGGTGAAACGATTCAAGATAAATGACAATAATTTCTATTATTTGGTTTCAAGAGCAGTGACAGAGTAAGCATTCTGCACCTGGATACTATGATAAACAATTTTGTTTGAACAGTAGTGCAAAAATAGGTATCCTGCACCAGGTTGAACAATTCCGGCTGTTATTTCCCTTATGTGCTTCAACAGTAGTGGGAAAATAGACATTCTCCACCAAAGCGAAACGGTTCATGACTTTTTCCTGCAATTCAGTTCCAGCAGTGGGGGCAGAATATGCATTCTGCATGAAGGGGAACTTTCAAGGAACAAAGTGTGCTTTCCGTGTTGCTGTTTAGACACTAGTGCCGATATACGTATCAAATTAACAGTGGTTTGTGCCAGAGCACTCTGGTTATCAAGTTATTAATTGATTGACTGACAGTACCTAAAAGTGACATTGAGTCAAAGTGACATTGATAACAGACTGAAACTTTCTAAGAAATTGAAAGACTGGCGTGTGAGAGTTTGGTAAGAAAACTAGACATTCTAACCTGTGAAGAGCCATCTGATCACTTTAGTCACCTAGTGGCTTCATTGATGCATTTATTGATACATTTATTGGGGACATTTTATATATGTGTAGGTTGACATAGCCCCAATCATGAGTATTGTTTGCATGCTATAGTTATTCACTTACCCATGATACTGTTTTCTATTGTCTCTGTGGTTTACATGCTTTGGTTCTGGTATCTGATGTATGATATTGTCAGTGAAATTACCACCTTGAGAATCCAATCGTAGCATTGCATGTGCAATAGGAAGTGACGATAACTTTCAAATTTAGAATATCCTCATTGTGTTTAACCATTAAGATGGCGGATTTGGATCTAGAGTATGAAGTTAGACTGAAACTATTTGCACTGACAGCCAGTCAACTTGTGAGAGTTATTGTGCATGAGAAGCTACCAGGAGCATGGACTGCTGAGCTAGGAAAAAAAGGTTTAACAAAAGCCCTGAACAGGTATTTAGCCACTGAAGCTACAAAGGAAGATGGTGGAATGACTGCACTGCTTTCCATAAAAACTGCCCTTGACGACATGAGTGGTGTAGATACAACGTCAAGCGAAGAACAGAGTTCAGCAACCAATTGCGCCTCCAGTACTGGTGGGTGGAGAAGAGACTTTAAAATCATGGGACTGATCGGAGGGTCCAAACAAAAAGATGGACTGAGCTTCCTGAGTTTAGTGAACCAGATCGAGGAAGGCAGGGAAAAAAATTATTCTGAGAAGGAAATAATTAATGCTGTCATCAAAGCAGTGGTTCCTGGGTCGGGACTACGCAGTCTCCTGGAGGGGAAGAGGCGAACATTGAATGTTGCCGCCTTACGTCGGACACTTCGTGCATATTACCAAGAACTCAGTGCTACTGAACTCTATCAGAAACTTTCTACAGCTGTTCAGGGGGAGAAAGAGGAAGCTCAAGCTTTCCTCATCCGCGTGATGGACCTAAAACAGAGGGTGCTGTTCGCTTCGATAGAAGAACAGGGTGGCATTGTATACGATGCAGCTCTAGTGCAAGGCATGTTTTGCCGTGCATTGCGAACGGGTTTCCAAGACAGCACTATTCGCAATGCAATGAAACCTTATTTAGAGGACAAAGACATACCTGATGAAGACCTCATTCAGCACTTAAATGAGGCTGTGTCGGTTGAATCAGAATTCAAACATAAAGCCAATCAGGGTAGTCGCTCAAGGGCGACCAGGGTAGCGGCAGTGGCCAGAGACGAAGCATCTCGAGGAATAGAACAATACTTACCTGAACAATTTGATAATAAAGAGAAAACAAAGGGAGGAACTTTGCCCATAGAAGTGAAGGGTTTGAGATCAGATGTGGCTGCAATCGCAGAGCGTCTGCAACGCATTGAGGGGCGCTTGCCCACAGAAAGTGAGAAATCTCTGCCAAGGCATGACAACACGAAAGATCACTCAAGTGGTGGTTCTCAACAGCTTCGAGGAGACCCACCAAGAAGGAAAGGCTGTCCAGCTTGCAGGAAATCTGGATCTGGTAACAAGTGTGGACATTGTTATAAGTGTGGATCATCTGACCAGTGGCAGAAAGGATGAAAGGATGCTCCTGTGGGACCGAGGACAACCGATGATGGGAAAAGGCCCCATGGTTATGTCAACAAAGAATCTGTTAATGTAAATACCATGAACTGTGACAATATGGAGGAACACAACCATCAAATCCAAAACGTCGATGGGCTGTGACAAAATTGGTGGGTAGGCGATGTACTGTTAACTGTTTCCTCGACAAAGTGGCCGCGGAAGCATTGTGGGACACGGGTGCCCAAGTGAGCCTTTTGCCCTCCCATTGGGTAAGCGAGAACCTACCCGAGAAGACTGTAAGGGACCTGAAGGAACTTGTGTCTGAGAACTTAAACTTGCGCACTGCAAATGGCACAGAGTTAAAGTATGATGGTTGGGTAGAGGTCAACTTCCAGGTGTCAGACGATTCTGAGGATGTTCCTCTTCTGCCTGTGCCAATGCTGGTTTGCAGTGATCCTGGGCTAACGATGTCAATTATTGGTTACAATGCTATTGAGGAGTACATTAGTCACTGCAGTCAGACATGGCCCGAGGATACTACAGCCGTGGTTAATCTAGTAACTGGGGCTTTACCCCAGCGTGAGAAAAGGCATGCAGAGAAAATTGTGAACACTCTGCGACGAGATACTGATAGTGAAATGTTGTGTGTTGTGAAAACGGCTAGGGGATGGTTGAGAATCCCAGCTGGAAAAAGTGAGAAAATTCGGTGTATTGTGCACGTTGGGCCAGTGGTAGAGCCTTTGACTGTGCTGTTTGAACCCCATGTTGACTGTCCATGGCCTGAAGGACTGGAGGTCGATGAGGCAGTTCTTCGTGTCGACCGCAGTAGAAAAGTGGACATCTGGGTGCATAACCCCACTGAACACGATATTGAGGTACAGAGTCGCACAGAGATAGGGACTTTGCAGTTAGTGGAAGTGATTGAGTGTGAGGTTTCTCATTTACAAGAGCAGAGCAGCGGCCCCCATCACACCTCTGTGGCAGAGGGGTGTCATGGGCCGGAACAGAGAAACGCGTACATGGAATTTAACCTATCTGGAACCAGTCTCAACAAAAACCAGAGAAAGATTGTCCAAGATATGCTCAATGAGGAGTCAGCTGTTTTCTCCAAGGATGACAATGACATTGGGACAATACCAGACTTAGAAATGGACATTGGTCTGGAAGATCAAGTTCCTGTTCGGAAAACCTATTCCGCTGTGCCACGACCACTGTATCGTGAAGTGAAGGAACATCTTCAAAACCTCATTGATAAGGGATGGATTTCGAAAAGCAAGTCTTCCTATTCATCACCTATGGTGTGTGTTCGGAAAAAGTGTGGCGGCTTACGTCTATGCATTGATTATCGTCAATTGAATGCCAAGACACGGCCAGACAGACAGCCACTACCCCGCATCCAGGAGGCTTTAGAGTGCTTAGGGGGAAATGGCTGGTTTACAGTCTTAGACCAGGGGAAAGCCTATCACCAGGGCTTTATTCGACCAGATTGTCGCCACATGACAGCCTTTATATCACCTTGGGGGCTCTACCAATGGAACCGAATCCCATTTGGACTCACAAACGCACCAGCGTCTTTCCAGCGATGTATGGAAGAGTGTTTGGAAGGCTTGGGAGATGAAATCTGCATGCCGTATCTTGATGACGTGATCGTGTTCTCTTCAACATTCGAACAGCATGTTAAGGATGTCCGCAGAGTTCTGAAGAGGCTTAAGAAGAAGGGAATTAAGCTAAAGCCTGCTAAGTGCAAGTTCTTCTGTAATGAAGTCCGATATTTGGGAAATATTGTCTCTAAGGATGGCTACAAAGTGGATCCTGAAGATCTCAAAGCTGTGCTGGCTCTCAAAGACAAACGCCCTGAAACAGTTGGGGATATGCGAAAACTGATCGGATTCCTGAGCTACTACAGGCGCTACATTCCGGATTTCTCTCGGAAAGCTAAGCCCCTTTACAGCTTACTGAAACGGAGTGATCCAGATAGCCATGAGGGATCTGCCAGTCCAAAGTCTTCCAATAAGAAGAAACCACGGCAGAACCGCAGCAGCCAGATGTCCTCCAGCACACCCATTTCATGGGGCAATGATCAGCGAGAAGCCTTGGAACATCTGATTGACATGTTGACCAAGGAGGTGGTTATGGCTTACCCCGACTACAACCGACCATTTGTGCTACATACCGATGCTTCTGGAGACGGTCTAGGGGCTGTATTGTACCAAGCTCAAGAAGATGGAACCAATCGAGTGATCGCTTATGGCTCTAGAACGTTGACACCTGCAGAGCGTAACTACCACCTCCACTCAGGAAAACTTGAATTCCTTGCACTGAAGTGGGCGATTACTGATCGCTTCATCTGTATTATGCGCCCTCCTTCACGGTATATACAGATAATAATCCCCTCACCTACATCCTCACATCAGCACGGTTGGACGCCACCAGGCAAAGATGGGTGTCGGAACTCTCGGATTTCAACTTCATCATCCGTTATCGCCCGGGACGGTCAAACAGAGATGCTGATGGCTTATCGCGTATGCCGTTAGACGTGGAAGAGCTAGTTTCCACGTGTACGGAAGAGATATCACAGGAAGTCATCGGGGCAACCGCACAGGCTATAAATGCTGAACAACGGGGTGATGTTGCTTGGATTGCCGCAGTAGCCACACCAAACTGTGATCCAGGACAAGACACGGATCCATCGACAGTAACTCAACTTACTAATGAGGAGATCAGACAGTCTCAGCACGAGGACGCTCACATTGGCAGGTATCTAGAGATACTGAGCACTGGCAAGTATCTGGGACCTGGCCACCTTAGACGGGAAACTAAGGCAACAGCAACCCTGTGGCGTGAGAGAAAGAAACTACAGATTAGTGATGCTGGAATTCTCCACAGAATTACTGGTACGCCGACCAACAAGACAAAGAAGCAGTTGGTTCTGCCAGCTAAGTTCAAAGCATTGGCATCATTGAAAATTGTTGACCGCTTCTCTCTTGCAGGAAACAAGCCTATGTTTATGTATACTTTTGTCTTTTTGAATTTGGTGCTAATACTGTTATATGGAAATGGAATAGGTCTTTGGATTATGGACGCGGATATTCTCTAATGGACGACGGCTGGATTATGAATGACGGACTAGACGCTTGTAATTTGAAGAACTACATGCAAAGATGGGACGCCCAGGAGTAGATCGAACTTTACACCTTATCAGTGACCGATTCTACTGGCCCCAGATGGCTAAAGAGGTGGAGCAGCAGGTCACAAGGGAATGTGATTGCATAATATTGTGGCCACATCTCCTTTTGATCTGATTTCATTGGATTTTGTACATCTGGAGAAAAGTCGAGGTGGCCATGAGTACCTACTAACAGTCATTGATCATTTCACAGGATATGGTCAAGCGTACCCGACGAAGAACAAAAGTGGGAAGACTGCGGCAGAACGACTTTTCAATGATTACATTTTGAGGTACGGGTTTCCCAAACGGATCCACCATGACCAGGGGGGTGAATTCGAGAATCAGTTGTTCCAGCGTCTTACCGAGTACTGTGAAATCGGTAGATCAAGGACCACTCCTTACCACCCCCAGGGCAATGGGAAAAATGAACGGTACAACAGAACCCTGCTGGACATGCTTCGTACACTTCCAACTGTCCAAGTCCAACTGGCACTTGCATGTGAACCAGATGACCCATGCATATAACTGCACCCGAAATACGACCACGGGATACTCACCGTACTTTCTGCTGTTTGGGAGGGAACCCCGACTTCCCATAGTTCTGCTGTTCGGTACAAATCAGGAGCCACAGAAACGCGACCCCAAATATGTGGAAGAGTGGCTAGGTGGAATGAAAGGCGCATTTCAGGAAGCATCAAAGCGAGCCGACGCCTCCGCTTCACGATCAAAGAAGCGGTATGACAAAAAGGCAAGGAGCAACACATTGTTAGTGGGTGACCGAGTACTGGTGCGAAATCTTTCAGAGAGGGGTGGACCAGGAAAGCTCCGGAAGTACTGGGAGGACAGGATTTACAGAATTGTAAAGCAGATGGGTGCTGATGCACCGGTTTACAGAGTAATCCCTGAGGATGGGGTGAGTCCAGCTCGTGTAGTCCATCGCAACCTTCTACTTCCCTGCAATGACCTGCCGGTCCAACAATCAAAGTTTACGAAACCAAAGGACCAGAGAAAGGCATCTCCACTGACAACCCGGCTTGCACCCGCACGATCCTCCAGTGCCGACGACAGCTCTGATGAAGAGGAATCCTACCATCTCATTCCACCAAGTCTGCAGCAGGGACAACCAACTAAGCCTGGAAATAATGTTAATGCACCACCGTTTCAACCACGGCGGATCAGTTCGCCACCATACGTTGTAGCCAGAGGTGCAGGGGACGATAGTCGTGGGGTAGAACCCCCAGAGTTTGGGATCTCCACTGAAGAGGAGAGTGTCCAACGACGATCGCACAGGACACGGCGTGCCCCATCTCGGTTGACCTACGACACTTACGGCAACATGGAGGTGTACACCCAACAGAGTTTCAATGTTACCATGGTAACGCCAGACATTAACTCCCAGATGGGGGCAGTCACTTCTGTAATAGCAGGATTCTGAGCCAACAATGTGTGTTGTTAGTTTGACTTCAAAGTATCATTAACATATCTACTGACTGGGTAATGACCGGTAACTTATTATTAAGTAAAGCACTGAAGATGTGATGTAACTACATAGGGCACAATCGGTTAATAGTTGTGGTTTCCTGTAATATATAGAGGCTAAAGAGCTGAACTCTTGGTGAATTCATTCACGATTTTACTTCTGTCATTGATCTGGCCAGCTGTGACAGTATGTGTTTGAAGAGTTATGCTGAAGTCGGACATTATGTCTGTACAAATACCACATTATTGTAACATGCGAAATGTCGGCGACGACATTTATTTTGTGCGGGGCGAGTGTAATACCATCAGTGAAACGGAATAGTTCGTTAATAGTGCTGGGGGGTATATTTTTTTTATTTTATATTATTGTCATTCTGCAAGTCCGTGTTCGGGTTTTTTGAGCGAGTAGCGATACATGTTTTGAATTAACCAGGCACCACGTGACTACCCATTGTTCGGGACAGCACAGTGTGTCGCCTGTTGATTTTCCTAAAGAATAAACCCGTTATTTCAGGTATGTTTACGTTAGCATGATAGTTAAATGTCTAGAGTACATTTTGTGATGATTACGGCAATATGAAAGTGTAAACATAGCCAGTTTGACAGTCTTTCGTGTACCTTGTGCACCAGTCGGTAAGCCAGTCTGGCGGATTTTCATTGTACCATGTGCGCCAATCGGGAACCCTTTTCCAAGCCATTCGGGCTGATCACATAATGTGTTTATGTCGAGTACTGACTAGAATTGTTGCGGAATATTGATAGACTGCTGTCAGATTTATTTCTGGGAAATTACCGGATGTATAAACAAATGTGTTCAGTGAATGTAAACGTTATTATAGTACAATCTGATAAGATGTTGCTCATTTATCTGAAGAGGTCGCCCACTATGTACTGTGTCGCATAATTGTTCTATTGCTGAAGAGGTTATTGTCGACCTGGGTGTCTTGGTAACTATCCCACAGTAGTATACTGGATTATTTGTAAACACCACAGTAAATTTGAGTAGAGATTGCTAATTTCTCTGAATGTATCATCCACTATATAATTATTGCATCATCGTGAATTGCCAAATAAGTCACTGTCGACCCATATGTTCTAGTCTAGACTTTCTCACATAGTTGGAATTATATCCAGAGTGAATGTAATGATAAACTAGTCAACACAGTATTTTTGCATAAACATGTAAGTTTTATTTTATATCATTCTAAATTGTGAAACTGTTAAACCAGGCACCACGTGACTACCCATTGTTCGGGACAGCACAGTGTGTCGCCTGTTGGTGATGTTCGCTTTCTTTTCCTAAAGAATAAACCCGTTATTTCAGATTGATGCCTGGTCTTTTACTCCTTGTTGAATCGAAGACGTGTAACACAATCATTATGTTTGCTCTTGTTAAATGAGAAGCCGCCCTTGCTCAGCACATCGTCGGCCATGTTCGGTCTTATTCCGTGAGAAGCCATCCTTGGGATGTGTCATTATTCGGCCATACTCGTTCTTGTTCGTGTTCATCGTACGTCTTCTGGGGTCTACACCCACGCGTTCTAGGAAAGTCCAGGATACTGCAAAGACAACATGCTCTGAAACAGCTGTTTCCGAATTTTGACCTCATTTTCAATTTCAGGACCTCAATGAGCGGTAACCACATATTCGCATTTCGGGGTGATATATGAGTCACCAAGGGTCGAAATATAGCGTGCATGGTGTCGTATTCATGCTATTGTAGTGTAGAATATGCCTGTCGTGCTGAGCACTTTGACCGATTAAGTGATTGTATGTATGCGCAGTCGGGAAATAGTATAGAAAGTGCATTTAAGGTGGGATTTGCCACCATTTTGGTGCATCCGTGGTGCGAATATGGCGTGCATGGTGTCTTATTGAAGAACTTGCTCTGTACAGTCGGACTGTTGTGTTGTCAGGGTCGTCGTCTTGGCTCTAGTGATGTCATTGTGCGCAGGTGCAGAAGAGTACACATGTCCGGGTGCCCATGGGAGTTTTGTATGGTGGCCGATAAGGGACATCGCTGCATTGTTTCAGGTATGTGGTTTGGTAACACGAAGGCAGGATGCGAAGCGCGAAGTCCAAACACGAAGCCAGGATGCGAAGCGCGAAGTCCAAACACGAAGGCAGGATGCGAAGCGCGAAGGCAGGATGCGAAGCGCGAAGTTCAAACACGAAGGCAGGATGCGAAGCGCGAAGGCAGGATGCGAAGCGCGAAGTTCAAACACGAAGGCAGGATGCGAAGCGCGAAGGCAGGATGCGAAGCGCGAAGTCCAAACACGAAGCCAGGATGCGAAGTGCGAAGGCAGGATGCGAAGCGCGAAGGCAGGATGCGAAGCGCGAAGTCCAAACACGAAGGCAGGATGCGAAGCGCGAAGGCAGGATGCGAAGCGCGAAGGCAGGATGCGAAGCGCGAAGGCAGGATGCGAAGCGCGTTCAAACACGAAGGCAGGATGCGAAGCGCGAAGGCAGGATGCGAAGCGCGAAGTTCAAACACGAAGGCAGGATGCGAAGCGCGAAGGCAGGATGCGAAGCGCGAAGTTCAAACACGAAGGCAGGATGCGAAGCGCGAAGTTCAAACACGAAGGCAGGATGCGAAGCGCGAAGGCAGGATGCGAAGCGCGAAGTTCAAACACGAAGGCAGGATGCGAAGCGCGAAGTTCAAACACGAAGGCAGGATGCGAAGCGCGAAGGCAGGATGCGAAGCGCGAAGTCGTGTTTGGACTTCGCGCTTCGCATCCTGCCTTCGCGCTTCGCATCCTGCCTTCGCACTTCGCATCCTGCCTTCGTGTTTGGACTTCGCGCTTCGCATCCTGCCTTAGCGCTTCGCATCCTACCTTCGTGTTACCAAACCACATACCTAGCGATGTCCCTTATCGGCCACCATAGTTTTGGGGGATATATGGGCTACACTTGGTTCAAATGTGGCGTGTATTGTGTTATATTGAAGCTCACCTTGTGTACAATACGAATGCTGTTGTGTTTACGCTGTCCAGTGAAGTTATTGCGCATGCGCAGTCGGCGAGTAGTGTTCAGGTACCCATAAGAATTTTGGACGATGTATGGACCTTATATGTGAGGCATAAAAATGGACTTCGAAGTATGATTGGGTGTGGGTTGAGAATACGACATACCTATGGTCATATTGAAACTCTTAGCGTACACGTCAGGGGATAGCTGCTGTCATAAGAATTTAGAAACTACGACCAAACACATACACTCTGAACTTAGCTTGAACCTGTTTGACCCGGTTCAAACCATTTCGACGGTTAATTATGCGTCGTAACGCGGTGCAAAAAGATCCCCCCCCCCCCCACACACACGCACAAACAGCTATACATATCCCTGTCATATTCTCAGATTCACTGTCATGTCCTCAAGCGGCTAAAGGTGAAACTTAACTCATCCCACCATGTTGAATACTATTATATGTGACCGTAGATTTCATCAACACATTGCTATTGTGTTTTGTTGATTACCTGGTCACGTTGGCATCAAAGAAAATACTGAAGCTGATGAAATGGCTAAGGAAGCTCTAGATAATGAGGCTGATCCTGCTGGAATCCCATATAGCGATTTCAGACCCTCCATCTGTGCTTATGTGACAAAGCTGTTTCAATCTTTATGGGATGCTGTGGATAATAACAAACTTCATGAGTTAAAATTACAACACATATAAGGGAAGTGGCAAGAGGTGCCGACATACTGACAGAGCCACATGACTTCACAGTATAGTCCTCCTGTTAACCTATTTTAAAGCACATACCAAGAATCTAATGATTCATGATATGTGTTGTATCTCAGGTACGGTACGCTTTCGCTGTACCTGCCCATGTGGCAACTGAAATTATATGACCACACGGCCCCTAGCACCGGCATAAGCGGCATTAGATACAAATCTAGAGCTAAAAAACCCTGTAGGCTATACTCATCTGAGCAGCCGGAAACGTTTCGATTAAACCATGATCAGGCGATGTAGAATATGCAATACACGATTAACTAACGAACATTTACTAAAAAAAGAACCAGCCCCAGGTGTATTCCATATTCTGATCGACTGTATCGATTTCAAGATTGCAAGAGATTCTTTTTATCGAGCAGCTACTTTAGAAGATATTTTTTGTCGGGTAAACGAAGATTGTATTTTAGGTTATTTGAGAGAAATCTGCTTATTGTATACATTTTAATGTGTGTGCATGTTTTTGGTGTCTTTTGTTGATTACTTCTGGATTGCTGTGTTGTTGACTTGTTTTTGTTGGAAAATATAGAATTTTTTTTGATCGTCGCTAAATAGCTGAAATATTGCTGAACGCGACATGAAACATTAATTCTCTCTCTCTCTTACATCATACCCAAGCTGGGGAAAGCCGACCTGGGTATGTTTATTATGTTGTTTATGTCTTTTCGTGACATGGCTATGGTTGCTCTTGTCCAATCAGAAGCTCCCATTTGAGAAGCCGCCCATTTTCAGCCCATTTTCATCGTTGGCCATGTTCGGTGTTCTATAATACCGATATCTATTTAATACCGCTCAAGCCGGTGTGAGGGGGCGTGCGGTTATGCCATTCAAGATGTCCACATGAACAGATACAATAATAGCTTGGTTGGGATACAAACCATCACAGGGATCAGTTTTGGTTCTTGTTATGTATGTTTCTGGATATATGCAGTGTAGTATATTTATCTGTGAGGTGATATGAATAATTATCAGTATGCCGGCATCGTTTTCCATCATTGCCTGTATATAGTGAGATCCTGCTGGTGGACGTTTCGTCCCCAAGGTTTCCCCCTGTACATATCATTGTGATTGTAGTTTTGTTACGTGTAAACATGGTGGAAAATGAAGCGTTTAGGCGGCGTCGGGCCTCACAGGTTGCTGTTCTGAATAAGAACTTGCATTTTATAAATATATTCCCTCGTTTTTTTTCCATCTGGCGATCGCATAGTTTATCTTATATCAGATGACTTGATATTACATCATCGCCCTGAAACATTTGTATCTAATACCGCTCAAGCCGGTGCTAGCGGTCATGTGGTCGTACCATAACTGGTGTGCACATGAACAGCTACAATAAAAGCTTGGCTGGAATACAAATTGCCTCGGTCTCTTCGTACCCATGTATATTCTTCTGATGTCGCATCATATCATTGTGTCCGATGAACGTGCGTCCGCACTCAGAGCAAGTATAAGCCATGTTAATGGTTACACATCGACTGTGCATCTCTTTCGTTTAGGGTGAGTAAGTGAGTAGGGTTTATCGTCGTTTTCAACATATTTTTAGTCATATCACGACGGTGTCTACATGTGCCAGAACACGAGAGTGTCCAAGGTTCCTATTTTCCTGGACACTGATTAGCCCAGGCAGTACAGCACCCGGTCACCTATCCAAGTATTCACCGAGCTCAACGTTGCTTAACTTCGTTGATCTGACGAGAACCGGTGTGCCCAACGTGATACGCCGCACTTTTCTTTCGTTTAGGGATGCTATCACGGACGTACCACAGTAACGCCCGCCAACGCGTACCTTATCACTCGGACTTGCTTGAAGGAGTACTATTCTACATCAATATATTTGTTTACTGTGGATTTGTAATCTCCGCGTATATGCATTTGCGTGAAATTGGATTACAATCCTTTTGCACATTGGTTGCAAACTTGTGCCCTTTTATTGTACCTATCCCGTAGCTAAAACCCTCTACATAATGATAAAATCTGGAAAGGCGTCATGTTTCGTTCACATGGAAGAATTTGTACCAATCTAGGGTGATCCTTGACAACCAATTCATGTAGAGATATCGTTACAACCAATGACACAGCACATAATTTGACCCGTTATCTTGGACGAATCTTCTTCATTTCTGAAGGCACAGGGGTTGTACAATTTCTGATTGGCCCGATTTGTCAAATGAAATCATGTTTGAGAGAAAGAATAAATTACTGGTGGCCATCAGCGGGAATCGAGCCAACGACAGCCGAGAATTCGCTGTATTCCCCCTGGACGAGCCCATGTGAGGACGTCATACTGGCACTGTAGATATTGCATTTCTCAGGCACCGCCCATCAAATCAGGACTGGTACGTAAAATAATTATCTTGTATGAATAAATATGATATACCTATAAGGATATGCCAAGATCTGGTGTAGGGGAAGTTATTCTAAGCGACAATAGAACACGCCTTCAGAAGCGATGACTCTGATCGGTTGGTTTTGGTTTAGGCGCTATTTTCCTGACTGCAGAGCCATCGTGACTTTTGGGTAGCAAATTTGGCGAGCCTCGATGCAGTTAAATATATTCCCAAAGTCCAAAGGGAGTAGACCTTGTGACCAACCAGGTGGGTCCGTGTAACCTTGCACAATTCAATTTTCGTTTTTTGTTTTTGTGTTCTCAAAATCAAAAATTGAAAACTGACCGTCAATTTTCAATTTTCGTTTTTTGTTTTTGTGTTCTGAAAATCAAAAATTGAAATTTGATCGTCAATTTTCAATTTTTGATTCTGGGATTACAAAAACAAAAAACGAAAATTGATATTTGACAGTCAATTTTCAATTTTCGTTTTTCGTTTTGCTTCACGCAAAAATGAAAATCAAATATTGAAAATTGCCTCGACTTGTCCGTTTTTCGTTTTTTGATTTTAACTTTGACGTATCTATGTTAAGTTCTCATGTGGACGGGTTATCATGTCACTTCCGGTACGACGAGTAGAATAGAAAACGCAAATCGTGTCGTATGAGAGGTGTGGAGCGTGAGAGGCATGTGGCCCACCAGGCCATCCTCGGGAGCCAGTGTATTGATCGATTTGTTAGGGTATCTATACATTGCCTTGGTTGCATGGTTGCACACGATAGTTCTGGATAAAAAAAAGATCAAGGGGTATCCTCTAAATCAAACCAATTATTCAACAGATTCAGCTAGCTCATTACTCCAATCCACTAGCTGGACGGTTTGAGATGTGACATCGCTGGCATAACTTTGATGTCAGGCTGAAATCGACATCGAGAGTCAAGGCAAAAACCGCCGGCTTGGGATACCGACATGCTAATTCAAAATAACCTCGGGGATGAAATGTTCGAGATTGAGGCAACGACTCAAGAACTCACTCGAATCACCAAAAATGTCCAAGTAAACCCTGTGCGGGGATAGCCTATAGTATTGGACCCTTCTACGGAGGGCCAATGATAGGCTGATGTAGCAACAACAACATTTTCCCAGTTATACGCCAGATTTTGAAATCGAAAACGATGCCGCGCTATGTCATCGGTCAACTGAGACAGTCACGTGGTTGTGTATGAAGATTGGGGTGGCTCCTATAAATAGTGATCCAATGAAAATGCTCGTCTTAGTTTGAAATGGCGGAGTCGAATGACCAATCTCTGAAGGGGAGACAGCTGGAACAGTACACTATCACTGTCTGTTAATATCTTGAATTAACAGAGAGTACTGCAGTCTATGTGCGGGGATTCACGATTTACCTGGACTTGTGAAGATGCACCAGACAGGTCTGGATATGTGGCATCCCGCTGTTCTCAATGGTTATTGGCCTTGAGGCCTGAGCCAATCAGAACGCAGTCTTAGATTTTCTCATTTCTAAAAATAGATGTTTAGAGCGCTACAAAAGCGAACAGCATTCATGCAGACAACCGCTATTTGCTATTGATTTGAAATATAGTATTTATAAAGATACCAACAAAGATTTAATACCAATAAGAGTAAGTATGCGGCCCGTAAACCACCATTTCAAACAAGCACACAATCGCCACGTTTGATGTCAGACGTCTGAATGCTTCAACGCTTCAGGTCCAATCTTCATTCTCTATTTTTGGGACCTGGATCGTTGGAGCGTTCAGATGCTCGTCAACGTTCAGCGTCAAAAACGCTTCAACGCAAGTGTGGGTGTCAAACGCTTCAACGCATCGACGTGGGAAGTTTCCTTGGGGGTTATGATTAGGCATCTTCATTTTATCGAGCCAATTTCTACGTTCCCACTTCGAACCTGCCTTGATTCATCTGACCCCTTCAGTGTTCAAAATCCGAGGTGTAAATTTCACCTACTAACGACAGAAGAACCAATCAGAGCGTACATCGATTGCGAATGAAGTCACGTTGAGTGACATCATCCTCTATTAGCGGCGTCTTTCCTCCTAATAAGGTGCCCACTAATTAGGTCAGCCAATCAATAACGCTCTTGTGCGACCCATTTCGAATTTCAAATGTTTTCGAGGTCAGTGACGTCTCGTGTCTATTTATAAGTTATTTGAACATTGAAGGGGTCCAGATATATCAAGGGAAGTTCGAAGTGGGAACGTAGAAATTGGCTAGATAAAATGAAGATGTGATTAGGGTACCCACGTATTTATTATACTACCCTACTTTAATGAAACTCCCATGTGTATCAACCCCGTTGTTCTCCATATAATGCTTCACACCTGCTGCACGATTGCCTACTCGCTTATGCGCAGTTGGCCCATGCCTGGCTCCAGGGATCTATAGTGTAGTGAAACTCCCACATCTTGCCCCCTACTGTTTTTCCATATTATGCTCCACACCTGCTTAAACAACCCGATTTGCGCTTTCCATACTACTCCGCGAACCGAAAGTGACATCATAAGTCTTGCGCGTGCGCAGTTAACATTGACGAGTCAAAGTTAAAATCAAAAAACGAAAAACGGACAAGTCGAGGCAATTTTCATTATTTGATTTTCATTTTTGGGACAAGTGAAACGAAAAACGAAAATTGAAAATTGACGGTCAATTTTCAATTTTTGATTTTGAGAAACCAAAAACAAAAAACGAAAATTAAAAATTGACGGTCAATTTTCAATTTTTGATTTTGAGAACACAAAAACAAAAAACGAAAATTGAATTGTGCAAGGTTACACGGACCCAGGTGGAAGTCGATCTGTTTAGTAGTAGTAAATCCAGGACTAGAATGGCGACGATGGCTATTAAAGAGATAGAGGCGCTACACTTGGAGGTAAAACGATACGTTTAACACTTGTCTATGGATTAATTGAAAACAGTCATCCAGCAATCCCACATTTCGACCCGACACGATGAAATAACACAAGCAAGACTTACAATGACAATCGGGAGAAGTTCATCACGGCGATGAGAATGAGGAACGTAATAAACTAACTGTTGGCACTCGTGAAGCCATTTACCGCCAATGGTAATGACACAGACCAGACTGTCCGAGGTAAAAATGAAGTACCACAGGTTTTCGTCCTCCGTCTTCATCATAACTCTCTAGATTTGTATCTAATACTGCTTATGCCGGTGCTAGGGACCGTGTGATCATATCATCCAAGTTGCCACATGAACGGTACAATAAAAGCGTACCTGAGATAAAACACATATCACGAATCGTTGGATTCATGGTATGTGCTTTAGAATAGGTTAACCGGAAGACTATACTGTGAAGTCATGTGGCTCTGTTAGTATGTCGGCACCTCTTCCCACTTCCCTTATATGTGTTGTAATTGGACTGTCATTGCGCGAAGATTTAACTCTTTTGGGGTTTATAAACGGCACTAATGGGGCCAGCTTCATGAAAATCATTCGCCTGATGGAGGCTGGACGCAATATAGATTACAGTGACAGTGAGGTGAATAAAGCTGTCATCAAGGTAAATCACGCATCTCAGAAAATGAACCCAATCTCCGGAAAATTCTTCGTTGTTACCACAAGGAAAAGTCAGCAACTGAATTTTACCAATATCTATGTGAAGGTACACAAGACATGAGTGAGCAGACATTAAAGTTTGCATTAAGATTATTGGGCCTGGGAAAGAAAATTACTTTCACATCACAGGAAGTATGATCCTGTTCTGGTTGACGCTTCGATCGATTTATACAGGTTTCAAAAATACCATCAAGGAGATACTGGAAGGAACCCGTCTGATGAGCATCCTCCATAATGCAGGTCCGTATACTCCGTACACTCTGTACCAACCCCTGCACCCAGATTGGGTCAATACAGTTATTACTCGAACAAACCGTCTAAAGTAACAGCCACTGAACGGACGGCGTTATAGCGCGCTTTGCCGGATTCACAGACAAGCCGACTTTATAGTGGGAATACGTTGTAGAACGGTCTCTTTGATGTGCTTTCTGAAAGGACACGTGGGCGTCCCTCCAGTCAAAGGAATGACGGCTACTCACAACTTTAGTTCAAAGGGGATGGAATATACGACACATTGCTGGCTTCTAATTTTTTCATATAAGGGCATATTCTGAAAGTCTATTAATAAACGACTCATCTTAGTCCTGACGAATTCGTCTTCTGTCATGGGTCGGATTTGTGAGACGAACAATGCTAGGGATGATGGCTGTGAATAGCTGTAATTGTTTTTACTGAAGAGAACCCAACGTGTCCTCACAGCGAGCACGTCAAAGGGACTGTTCTTCAGCGTATTCCCACTATAAAGTCGGCTTGTCTGTGAATCCGGCGAAGCGCTCTATAGCGCGGTCCGTTCATTGGCTGTTACTTTAAACGGTTTGTTCGAGTAATAATTGTATTGCCCCAATCGGAGAGAAGGGGCTGGTACGGAGTGTACGGAGTATACAGACCTGCATTATGGAGATGTTCACAACTTGAGTTCAAAGGGGATGAAATATACGACATATTGCTGGCTTCTAATTTTTTCAAATACCGGCATATTCGGAAAGGTCATGAGGTCACGAAGGTTGTACGGAAAGGTTATTGATAAACGACTGATCTTAGTCCTGACGAATTTGTCTTCTGTCATGGGTCGGATACGTCAGACGAATCATGACTAGGGACTGAGACACGATATTAATTCTATAGTCGTCCCAGCTAGGGATGATGCTGATAAGAGGCTTATCGCATGTGTGAATGTTTCGGCTACTGCTGTGGTAAAGCGAGACCGGAAACAACAGATTGGGGTCAGAAAGAAAGTGAAAGGAATTGAAGCCGAGGCCAATGAGATATCACTTAGCGAGGACCTTGAGAAACTTCGGCATGAATTGAAAGCAGACGTGGTTTCGGTTAGAGATGAGATACTATTTGATAAAAATTAACCCAAAGTGAAGGAGCGAACATCTCAGAAGAAACGAGGGCGCGGCGACTGTACTTAGTGTCTTAAAACTGGCCGACTCCGCGATCACTGTTTCTTTTGCCGTTTCACCTGGACGTTCATGTCTGGTTGCAAATTTCCTCCAGTGTATGTGATGGTCAAGCAACACATCTAACCAGGATCTAAAGATCGGAAGTAACGGTCCCCTTGACTTCTTATATCATGTCCGTTCTGTTCACCGACACCGCCATTGGAGGAGAGTCTAGAGGATGAGATACATGAGGACCTGTGGCACACTCCAGTTGACCGGAGTCATGCCGAATTAACATCAGACCAGCAGGATCAAGTTACTCGGATGTTATTTGAAGTCAGGTACCTTTTCACAAAATGATGGGATATGATTTATCAGTTGTGCATCAGCCCTGGAGCTATAAATTAATTTTGTTGATGATACCCCAGGACAAAGAACTACGTGTCTATCCGGCGGACACTTTATTTGATAGATCTCTCTGATAGATAATGGGTGAACCAAGAAAAGTCGATCAGCATATTAAAGCCACATGGTATGTGTACGGAAGTGGGATGGTTCATTTAAGACTCTGCATCGATTATCGCAGGGCAAATCATAAAACAGTTCAAGGTAGACTACCCATACCGAGGATTCAAGATTCACTAAATCGACTAGCGGGGAAGTTTTTGTTTTTTTTTATTAGACCAATGAAAAGAGTATCATCAAGGATTTGTCAAAGAATAACATTGTCCATTCACTGCATTCATAACTCCTTGGTCGCTGTGGATAGCACGGCATTTCCTTTGGTCTGACAGAGGCCTGGCAGATATGCGAGATAAGATCTGTAGGCCTTATATTGATGACATATTGATCTACAGTGGAAGTTTTCGAAGACCACCTAGCACACTTGTAACGAACATTCCTTCGCCGCTTGAAAAAGTGTTGGATAAAACTGAAAGACAGGAAATGCGACCTGTTCAGGGGAAAGGACAAGTATCTTGGACATACAGTCTCGGAAGATGGGTATCAACTGGATTAGCAGAGTTTCCGATGTGTTATCTCAGTTATAATTTGATACGGTCGAATTGAAACTTTTCCCTCGTACGCACCCTTCGATCCCCCCCTTCCGTCTACGGGCCTGAAGAGGATCACGGGAGGCCCTACATGCGGTACTGAATCGACAAAGATCATTATAGGTTAAGGCAACAGCAGGCCTACATGTGTCACATAACTGCTTATCATATCCCATTCAGTTATTTTTGTTTTAAAGCGCAGCGTGATTTAACCACACGTCTGCATCATTACCCGAACTTGCCAGATTTTTGCCTTTGAAAGAAAGGTATGGTTGTTGCTGTCCTGTCTTTTTTCGATCAATTGATATCGTAATGTATTTATCGCAAATGCGGGGATACTATTAGAGCTTAACAAAGATTTTTAACATTTTGTGGCGATGTTCCAGTTGATCTATGTGAGCAGCAGTCCATTATAGGTCTAGAAGCATGGAATAATATTGTGACGGAACGGGACAATTTCATGGATTAAATTTACCAAACGATCACTTGGAAATTTATTTCGTCTCAAATATCACTGGTCCAATTATCTCTCGATTTCCACTCACGTCATGTATACGTATTTAATAAAAAAATATGATTGAATATGTGTCCATTGTATTACCCGAGAACAAAGTGACAGTCCATTATAGGTCTCAAATACGGTCAGGTCGAACTAACGTGAACCTTGTTGTGTAGGCTAGCGGTCAATGACCCAGAACTTCGGAACGTCTCGTATAGTTTATCATCGGTGAGTATCAATTCCGAGAGCATATCTTGATTACTATTAATTACATATTCCAGGGCTCATGAACTCATGTACAGGAAGAACACGATGGGACCCAATAAATCGCCATATGTGTGACCTGCTCTAATTATGTTATAATTTAGAGTAGATCATTTTATTTTCTTTAATGTTCTTGCATGTACATGTATGTTAGGATATTTCATGTATTTTCTATTGTGGGTACTGTATATGTGGCTAGGGATTTTCTATCCTGAGAATGATTCTATACCGGTTCATGTTTACTTGTGAGTTTCCTATATAACAGTTTATCATAAGGGTTATCTAATGAATGGGAGAACCTTTTACATATATGTGGAGATGTGCCCGCTAGGGTCAGCATGACCACAGTTAGCCACCCTGTAATCGGTCAATGGAAGGCAGTTGCTGGGGTTTCAGACTTGCATTGTATAATTCGAAGGCAGCCTGGTATTAATTACTGGATTAGATCTTTTCGGCTAATACCAGACTGGCCTATTTGTGTACTAAAAGCTTTAAATTATCTCAAAGTGACCTTGGCAACTCCAGAATATTGTTGTGTATTTCTGGGTTGGAAGGCTGATATAATCAGAGATTAATTTACTGGTGAGATGATAATGTTCAGAGGATAAGACATGTGGTCCTATTATTCAATTTCTAGTCCCTTATGAGCTTGTGCCTTGTATTTGGTGATTGTCTCTAAGGTTCGGTGAAGTTATCTGTGATAAGGAAACTTCATGCCTGGAGAATAAGCCTGTGGTTTGGCTTTGGAACAGACTTGAGATTAAGCCACTTGTTTGAAACTTCCTGAGCAATCTTGAGTTTCAGATAAACACTGAGACTATGTTCCGAATTCTAATCTCTGATTATAACCTTCCTACATACCCCAATAATAAACTGGAATGTTATATTTGCCATGGGTAAACTTTAGAGATGGAGAAACCCTGGCCTCTGGTATAAAATGATCAGATGCGCCCAGTCGTTCAGAGAGGGAACAGCTAGGACAATTGCCAAGCTGGCAAGATGTGTTCGTGTATACTCTTACTGAGTACATGATCATATCAGAAGTCCATCAAATATGGACTTCTGATGATATGTAATTTAAACTTCACTGTGATGCCCTGGTTCGCGAGAGACTGTATAAGCTGTGTTGGCAGATTGTGATTAGTGAAGAATGCAGGCTGAATTATGTTAACCGATTGCCACAGTCCATTGTCACACCAGACAATAAGAATGGCAAATAATGGGATTGTGGGAGTCATGATGTTCCAGGCCTATTGGTTCTGTCCAGTCATGTAAATCGCCACCTGGTCAGAACAGATAGACTGGTTGGTCACCGTTTGGATGCATTTGGATGCATTTAGAAACGTTTAGATGCGTTTAGATGTATTTAGATACGTTTTATATTCGTTTAGTTGTGTTTAACTGCACTTAGCTAAGGTTTGAATAATCTTTAGCTGGATAACACAGCATCTGTTAACATACTGTTTCTATGAATAAATTTAGTTATTTCCCTACATGAACTCGGAGTATTCTGGTTTGTTTATTGGCTAATTCAGGTAGCCTACATTTTGGTGTCAGAAGTGGGATTGAATACTATCAGAGTGATAAGTGTAGGGATATTTAACGGAATTAACGGTGACCAACCATGTCTACGCCCAGTCGCCACAGACCGGCTCTGGGATTTGATGAAAATTGTGGCGGGAGTCCTGCAGCGAAAGACTCAGACATGTGGATGCTCGCTGAATGCCGAGTTAGAGGTGATCGCCAACCGTCATCAAGGAGACGCAGTGCATGGATGATGGTCGTGGTGACTAACAATCAGAGACTGTTCGTGGTCTTGGAATACCTTCCAAGAAACAGATTCGGAGTGTAGTTGGACTGTGTGCACGTTATAGCCATGGAAAATTAGATCTCGAAACTGTGAATTGGGGATTTGGATAATGCACGGTGCATGAATGGTTACAAGTTCTTAGTTTTATGCCTTTTCTTTTAATTGGTTAACTTGTAACATGTTTTATTATCCCTTTTGATATTTGAGTTTGTTTGTATGGCATATGAGAGCATGATGAAGAAGTTATGTGCTGTACTCGGGATGACAGGAACAATTGCATAAATTGAGGACGGTCAATGTGGAGTGCCTATCTATCTCTTTAAGTCAGATACAGGCCACCTACTCTATTTGCATCTCACCAGGATGATAGAGGTGGTACGTGTAGTCGCCTGGGCCTGGTATTTAGGGGTTTGACTGTAAAGGGCTGAGTAGGAATAAGTCTTACAGTGCGCATCAGGTTTTAATACTGCTCAGAGATATCCCATCAAGGGAACTGGGGATTATATGCTGTTGCGTTGGGTTGAAGATAGGGCTCTTCATTTGTTTATCAGACCGTTTCGCTAACCTTGAAGACGGGCGTGTGCCTGCTAACTGGGTTCATGCACATAGGTGCATGGACATTAAAGGGGCATTTTAACGAGTTGTTCATTTTAGTTTTGCCGAATATGGTTACTTTTTACAGGAAGTCATATGTTATGAAAATCAGACGAGAACATCAGTTAGATTGTCTGTAAGGAACCATCAAGTCATTGAAAAGATGCAGTGTTGCTCGTGTACACTGATTTGTAGTAGTTTGTCTTCTGACTTTGGTAGAGGGTTTTGTTTGTATGTTATTGTCCTCATAGTCATGGGACTTGGAGGAATAAATTTGAATCAGAATCATTATGACTGTGTTGCATTTTTCAGAGCAGTGATGAGACAACATGGTTTACCCCTTTTTACCGAAGTAATTTTTCTGTTAGATTCAAGGAATCAATAATCGATACTCCATGTCATTAGGTTCAGGTGTTATTGGCATTTGTTTTTATGGAAGTTGCCAAGGACGTCAACTTAAAAGTGGGGGTGATTGTAACATGGGTAGGTTGACAAGTTACATAACTGTGAACAGGGATAGGTAGGAATGGTCAGTACAAGGACATGTTTCTATGTATATTGTCAGATAATGCTAGTGTGCACTTGTGGTCAGTATGTTATCTGGTATCTTTCTCAAGCAAGTAAACAGGTTGCTTACTCAATACACCCAGACTGGGTTATAGAGGGCAACTATGGGATTAATGAAGAGATTAATTGGCCTGAGAGTAGGAATATTTTGGAGAACTATTTTACTGCCATAACATCTAGCTTTGATGTTGATGGTTGTCGGGTTTAGGCAGATATATGTAGTGGATGACTCATATATTGGTTTACTCACACATCGCGTTCACAAGTTACCTCAGTGTGTTCCTTATCAAGGACCTGGGGATGGAAATTATTTGCTGTCGCGTAATGTGAGTGATAGGGTTTCCAGAATTTGGTTTGAATGACCAGTACCAGGGGGTTGAGACTGACATGTGCATTCGGTTGGGGCATTGACCATGCTGCCAGCATCTGATGGTTGCCTTCCCTGGCCTTGGAGATTTTGTTGACCATGGTGTTTTTTTATTTCGTTTCTAGGCTGTGGGAAATGATTGCTTATCTGGAGATAATGGATATCCCAATGGACAATGTTGATCTTTGCCATTCACTGATTTAATATGCAGGGGTTTTTCTGAACTCAGTTTTTCTGGTGTTCAGCTCTTTCCAAGACCTGCTGTCTGATTATTTCGTGCAGGGGTGGGAATAGGAGTATGGTGTTTAGTTTTTCTGAGGGCAGAGTAAACAAAAGTGGAGGCGAGTGTGACCTGCTCTAATTATGTTATAATTTAGAGTAGATCATTTTATTTTCTTTAATGTTCTTGCATGTACATGTATGTTAGGATATTTCATGTATTTTCTATTGTGGGTACTGTATATGTGGCTAGGGATTTTCTATCCTGAGAATGATTCTATACCGGTTCATGTTTACTTGTGAGTTTCCTATATAACAGTTTATCATAAGGGTTATCTAATGAATGGGAGAACCTTTTACATATATGTGGAGATGTGCCCGCTAGGGTCAGCATGACCACAGTTAGCCACCCTGTAATCGGTCAATGGAAGGCAGTTGCTGGGGTTTCAGACTTGCATTGTATAATTCGAAGGCAGCCTGGTATTAATTACTGGATTAGATCTTTTCGGCTAATACCAGACTGGCCTATTTGTGTACTAAAAGCTTTAAATTATCTCAAAGTGACCTTGGCAACTCCAGAATATTGTTGTGTATTTCTGGGTTGGAAGGCTGATATAATCAGAGATTAATTTACTGGTGAGATGATAATGTTCAGAGGATAAGACATGTGGTCCTATTATTCAATTTCTAGTCCCTTATGAGCTTGTGCCTTGTATTTGGTGATTGTCTCTAAGGTTCGGTGAAGTTATCTGTGATAAGGAAACTTCATGCCTGGAGAATAAGCCTGTGGTTTGGCTTTGGAACAGACTTGAGATTAAGCCACTTGTTTGAAACTTCCTGAGCAATCTTGAGTTTCAGATAAACACTGAGACTATGTTCCGAATTCTAATCTCTGATTATAACCTTCCTACATACCCCAATAATAAACTGGAATGTTATATTTGCCATGGGTAAACTTTAGAGATGGAGAAACCCTGGCCTCTGGTATAAAATGATCAGATGCGCCCAGTCGTTCAGAGAGGGAACAGCTAGGACAATTGCCAAGCTGGCAAGATGTGTTCGTGTATACTCTTACTGAGTACATGATCATATCAGAAGTCCATCAAATATGGACTTCTGATGATATGTAATTTAAACTTCACTGTGATGCCCTGGTTCGCGAGAGACTGTATAAGCTGTGTTGGCAGATTGTGATTAGTGAAGAATGCAGGCTGAATTATGTTAACCGATTGCCACAGTCCATTGTCACACCAGACAATAAGAATGGCAAATAATGGGATTGTGGGAGTCATGATGTTCCAGGCCTATTGGTTCTGTCCAGTCATGTAAATCGCCACCTGGTCAGAACAGATAGACTGGTTGGTCACCGTTTGGATGCATTTGGATGCATTTAGAAACGTTTAGATGCGTTTAGATGTATTTAGATACGTTTTATATTCGTTTAGTTGTGTTTAACTGCACTTAGCTAAGGTTTGAATAATCTTTAGCTGGATAACACAGCATCTGTTAACATACTGTTTCTATGAATAAATTTAGTTATTTCCCTACATGAACTCGGAGTATTCTGGTTTGTTTATTGGCTAATTCAGGTAGCCTACATATGCACTGTTGCCCCCCCAAAATAGTAGATATAATGGAATGTCGCCATATTTTACATACAATCATCCGTTGTCCCATTTTACCATTGTTGCAGTTATTTTGCTGCAGACAGACGTCAGATGGCTGTAACACTACACATTTACTGCTGCCTTCGCCTATAACCATCCGTGTCAATTCAGTACCGGTACTGTGCTAAAGGGAGCTCGGCAACTCCAAGCGATTATAACAGGTGTTCGATACCAGATGACGGCTAATTTATTCTTTCTCTCAGAAATTATTTCATATACGAATTGTTCTGGCTAAACACCATTCAAATTTATCATTTCTGTATGATATGCAAAAGATATATGACCAAAATACATGTCAAATATATGCCAAAGTTTGCTGTTGTGTCAGTCCGATTTCCAGCGTGCTGAACAGGGCAGAGTACAAATTTATATATACCCCAGATATCGAAAACGGGCTGTTTTTTCGTTACACGCGCGCACATGTTGAAAATGGCGGCTTCTTTAATTTTTCTCATGGGAAAGACCAAAGAAATGGCATTTCAAAACGGATTTATTTCTTTGATCTTCTTGACAATCATATTTTGAGATTCTAATACGACACTGAGACATTCTCTTCTAAGATGGAATGCATTTTACACGTTTATTTCGCAGTTTGAGCACATCCTCGAACACGATGGTGCGAGTTTTGAACGTCGCAGAGAAAAATGATGCCGCAAAATCTTTATCGGAAGTAATGGCCAGGGGTCGATATAGGAGGGTAAAAACTGTTCACAATCTGTTCATTTGTTTACGTCACGGTTTAAGTAGATTACTTTATTTTCGATTGCACATTTCAAAAATTTATTCGCAGAGCTATCAATCAAGGGGAGATAATTGTTCTGTCAAGGGAGAATAACAAATGGTACATTAGTCATAGGTATCAAAAAGGCAATTTTAGCTGTAAGTGTACAGTTCGCTCAAACAAGCCAATTCATGTTTTGGAAATAGTTGTAGCTTTGAAGTTTCGTCCATAGCTACATATGACGGGCCATGAGGCATTGGCTGGCCATGCTAACTTGACATTATACTGGGCTAAGGTGCATGATTACAGGGCTGTGAGGAGTTTTCCAGGTTTCCATTAGGGCAGACTAGAAATAAAAAAAGTATTCTGATTAAAATCGAGCACTGCACAGATTTGCGCTGCCTGATGATAAAAAAAAAGAACTAATGCACCAATGTAATCTGACTATCAGACTATGAAACAGTCTGAAAATGGTAGATACTTCCTGTAGGAAGATATTGTCTGAGTCTTTTTGTCGCTGAAAAGGCACAAGTCTAGATACATTGTTGTCCCCACAGGGCTAGACGTTAGATCTTTAGATCATCTGTCCTGTTGGGCAGGTGGGTGTGCAAATTTACTTGTCCAAGGTTTATTCTTACTTAATTGCCCAACTTTGAGAGCGAAAACTGTTTGGCCGCCATTTTGCGACTGGCCGCAGAGCAAATAATTTCCTCCGCGATTGGCCGATAGGCCCCAGCGAGACCAACGTCGGTCAATGAGCGAATGTCTAACGGCCGAGTCGGGAGAAAAACCATGTGCGGGAGCGACACGGCAAATACACTATATAGGAATGGATGCACTTGCGCTGAGAAAACAAAATATATGTAAAAGTCTTGCGTCACTGTAATTTTGACAAGTTCTACCATACTGTAAAAACTTGATTGTCTTCAATAGTCGTGACAGATGCACAGCTGGCGAATTTATTCAGCCAAAACGACCTGTCTAGTCGGGCACGTTAGCTTAGAACTACCTGCCCCAGTCATGCCAGTGCTACATTCACCTGTCTCGGGCAGTCTTTAATGTTGAGCCCTGCCCCGGACTTGGCTACTGTATGCATTGTCTGATGATACTTACATGGAGTATGAACTCTGAATATGGTCATGACCTCTCATTGAATAGATAATACCCTGGACAAAAGACTGACAATACAACTTGCTGAAAATCAGTGAATGTTTGCAAAATATTGTCTGTAAGTTTTGCGTAATATGCCACATCATAATCCCAGATGTACCGTATATTAAGTCTGCTTATTCATGCCAGGCGCGAGACTGAAGGGCAGGTTCACGCACATGCATTTTTTCACAAGCCAGCAATGCCAGGGTAGTTTGTCTGAGACTGGGCTGGTTCAGCAGTTCAAGAAATTTGCACAATAAATGTTGTTAGAATAATTTTAGCATTTTAGCACAAGCAAGCATCCCGAGATGGTGGCGTTGCTGGTTTTTGTGAAAAAACAAATGTGCCCTTCAGTCGCGCGCCTGGCATGACTATGCAGTAATATGCGGTACATCTGGGATTACAATGTGGCCTATTCTTCCTTATAAATAATTAATGCGCACTGGCAATATTTACGGCCAGGAGAATTCCAGTAATAAAATCGGGCACCCCCAAAACATAACCTACATGTTTTGGAAACATGAACTAGTCTGTCAGATTAGTAACCCTGAACATTAGCTAGTCTGTGGTTAGTTTAGACTAGCCCACAAATTGGTTTATTATTAAGAAACATAATTCACTAGCCCACAGCATTAGTGGACCAGAAAATTTACTAGTCTGTCAGAATTTTCGCTTGTCTCGGACTAGTGCACCAGTGCCAAGTTTGGACCCTGCGGGTATGGTACCTAGAAATAAATAAATCCAGTGACACTAAAGTAATTAATATAGATATAAATTTATCCTTTCAGAGGGAGGGCTTCTCCAGGTTCAACAAAATTTACGAGTTTGAGTACCAATTGATGGGTCAGAACTGTACGATGACCATGACGTCTGTATCTGGTCATCTACTCGGTATGGATTTTGTAGGACAATACAAGAAATGGTGAGCTCTTTAACAATTCTCAATCATGTCACTTGTGCTATAACTGACTGCGTGAGGCTCTCAGGGTTGACCTGGGGTGTCATTGTGCACATTCCCAGGTCATGGTAAGAATATACCTCAGCTCCTCAGATAGCTTGTCGTGAGAGGTGACTAAAAACTGGGGCACCCATGAGGTTCCCGGGTATGGAAAAGTATTACGACCCTACCAGTGGGGTTCCCGAGTTCGAAAAGGGATAGGGTCCAAACGTCGTCATATGACTGAAATATTGTTGAAAGCGATGTTAAATCATACTCACTCACTCACACGCTTACAATGTTATTGATGCATATTTATCATATTTACATCAGTTAACAATAGTTAAAAAAAAACACTCGCTGAGATAAGACCAAGGGCAGAAGAACGAACTGCGAATTCATGCAGGGAGTCCGACATCATTGCACCTATCAGGGCTATCAGGGCAGATCTGTTGTGGATTTTCTTCAATTATATCGGAGGTCCGGTAATTTATTTTCTTGCTTCGAGAATCAACATGATGAACCTCTTCAATCAAGGTTATTTTGTATTTTCTCTATGCGACTGATCCATTACAAGTTTATTGTAAGGCCACTGTTAATTAATTGTTTGTTTCTCGTATCCTTGCTTGTAAAAATACACATGCTGAGTGCGATAATTATCAATTATTAACTTGCAAATCAATTGTATACAAATATGAAGAAAATGAGCAAGTTTTACTCATGAAAATGTAAATCCCTCATAAATTTTAATTATTTGCCCTCAAAATATAGATGAGGGCTGGTTATGGGAAACGAACTATTAATTATCAGTGGCCTAATGATTCTGTGATTTTTCAAGCATGAAAGTTCGGATCTTGGCCTTATTAATGTTCTTTGCTCATCTCGTGGTAGGTATGGCTGTCCTCCGCTGGCTCTGTTTGATGCATCTGTGGAGAAATACTGCCCTGACAATTACAAGGACATCAAGGTAAAGAAGTTAACAAGCTCAGGTGATCAACCTGGGGTGCTATGTAATATTTTCCATGGCTTCATACAAGTCACTTTTTACAGCTGGAAATCAGGGGTAAAATTCAGTCGAAAACTCCAATCAGACCTTTGAATTTGACTAAATATTCTTAGGTTTTAGCGAAAACCCAATAGCCTTTTATTTTAAAGGATGAAACAAAGTAATATCATTGAGAATGGTGGTAAATTTGAAAAAAAAAAATACTCAAATTGAAGAAAATAATGAATCCACTCGTTTGAATAAAAAAATACTCAATTTTAGACTTGTATGAATCCCTGTAACTACTCTCAAGGTAACCTGTATGGGTTAAACACATTCAGAGACCTGTTAAAACAAGGTTGTTAGATACATGTAGCCCATTGGGTCCCCTAAAATCAAGTTAGCCTAACTCTAGTTAACTCAGTCCAGCCGTTCACCACAACATAACATCCCTGGCATCCATAATTGCAGATTTTTTTTCTTCTTTTTTTCCACCTCCGATTATCCAATGACTGGTTATTCGAAATACTAAAATTTTGTACCATAACTCTCCTAAAACTCCCTCACCTCCTATTTTGGGTGAGAGTCTAATTTTGATCAACGAACCTAATAAGTTAAACTTTTCTCTGCAGAGGACATTAGAGCGAGAGATCCGTGGCTGTCAGAAACTTGTCATATGGACCGATGGTGACAGAGAAGGGGAGAACATCGGATTCGAGATCATTCAAGTCTGCAAAGCAGGTTGGACCTGATATATTCAGTATAGAAAGTTGAGACTGGTAGACATGGTTCATACACCTCCTGGAAAGTCCTTAAAACTCCTGGAATTGAATTGCTAACCTGGAAAATGCTTAAAAATAAAGTTAAACTCCTGGAAGAATTACATTTTTGTCTTCTGGGAAAACCAGCAATCTTTGCCACGTGTTACTGTGTCAAAATTTGTTCCTGAACTTCGTTAATTTGCTCATCTTTGTTGCGAGTTATTGTACTAAAGACTCCTGGAAAATTAAAATTATTGATCTGGAAAGTCCTAAAGAACTCCTGGATTTTTTTCCTGCTGTATGTCGATGAACCCTGGATACACTTGAACAGTGAATATTTCCCATCAGTTTACATAATGTTTCTGCAATAATTTTCAACAGAGAATTTAACTATAAGTAGTCATCAGGAGATTCTAATTCAAACCCACAAGCATGACAACCTCTTCCCAACCATAACAACCTCTTCACAACCATGACAACCTCTCCACAACCAGGACAACCTTTCCACAATCATGACCACCTCTCCACAACAATGTATCCTCTCCATAACCATGACAACCTCTCCACATCCATGACATCCTCAACCATGACAAGCTCTTCACAACCATGATAAGCTCTCCATAACGTTGACTACCTCTCCGCAACCATGACAAACTCTCCACAACCATTACAACCTCCCCACAAACATGACCACCGCTTCACAACCATGACATCCTCTCCTCAACCAGGACAACCTCTCCACAACCATGACAACCTCACCAAAACCATGATCACCTGTCCACAACCATCATATCCTCTCCTCAACCATGACAACCTCGTCACAACCTCTCCACAACCATGACCACCTCTCCACAACCATGACATCCTTTGCACAACCATGACAACCTCTCCACAACCATGGTATCCTCTTCACAACCTCTCCACAACCAGGACAACCTCTCCACAACCATGAAAACCTCTCTGCAAACATGACAACCTCTCCACAATCATGACCACCTCTCAACC
Source organism: Hanleya hanleyi (assembly GCA_036873755.1). Lineage (NCBI taxonomy): Eukaryota > Metazoa > Mollusca > Polyplacophora > Lepidopleurida > Hanleyidae > Hanleya > Hanleya hanleyi. Next base: position 133,934 of record JAVTVY010042458.1, read on the forward strand.
ATGACAGCCTTTCTTCAACCATGTCAACCTCTCCACAACCATGGCAACCTGTCCACAACCATGACAACCTCTCTAAACCATGACAACCTCCGTACAACCATGACAACCTCTTCACAGCCTTGGCCTCTCCATAACCATAGCCTCCACAGCCAGGGCCGCTCTACAACCATGACCTCTCCACAACCATGACAACCTCTCAACCATGAGTTCTCTCCTCAGCCATGAATCTTCTCCACTGCAATGACTCAACCATGACAACCTTCCTCAACCATGACAACCTCCGCAACCATGACAACCTCTCCACAACCATGGCAACCTCTCCACAACCATGACATCCTCTCCACAATCATGACCTCTCCACAACCATGACAACCTCTCAATGGTAGATACATCATGTGGGAAGCTATTGTCCGTGTCTGCAGCTGGAAAGGCAGACACATGGTTGTCCCCAGACTCTGCTTTTGTATTGGTTGAGGAGAGGATTCATGGTTGTGGAGAGGTCATGATGTTTACATGGAGTATGAACCCTCTCCACAACCACGATAACCTCTCCTCAACCATGACAACATCTCCCTAACCATGACAACCTCTCCAAACTTAGTCCTACATAATACATTCCTATCATTAGACTATTCCGTCGGAAAACCTTAAATAATGAAGACGGTTAATTTCTCTATCTATACAGATGCGATATTGTCTGTGGTGGTCTAAACATCATACCACATAATTGGTTGATACTACTATTTCTAGCTTACCTATTCAGATCTGTGTAGCATTTTCTTAATAAGGCCTTGAAATTGCTGTTTGTAGTAACTTGAAGTAGATATTTTCAAACTGATTATACTTTAATACTTTCACTTTCCAGTCAAACAGAATATAGAAGTAAGAAGAGCAAAGTTCTCTGAAATCACACCAGGGTAAGTTTCGTTTTCTTAGTTTTGCTTGTCTGTTCCTTTTATTGTCTGACTGTCTTTTTGTACAGGTGGTGGATTTTTATGTTTTAATATTATTGGTTAGTATTATTTCACTTCTGCTTGGTTTTGTCATTTATGCATAAAATTTTTATGATCACATAATTTAGTCTGAATTGTTTGTTCATATTAGTAAATTAGTGTGAATCAGTTGTTACTTAGCCAGAATGGTGAATTTCAAGGGAATTTAAAAATTACTTTTTAACTAGCACAATACCCAGGCTGCGTCATACCATATACTTAAAAAATTGCCTGGTACTCAGCTGTAAGATCTTAGAACATGGAGCAGTTGACCCAGTGTTAGGATAATGTGCCTGGAGAAGTTTCATGTCTGTCTATGTCATGGTGCTGGGGGTGAGGTAGCACTATAACAGACCTCTCAAGGTATAATTTTGCGTGAGATTTGAGTATATTCACCCAGAAGATGCGAGCTCCTCAACAATTCTAGGCGTCATTTCATACAATTTTTTGCATTTTTGTTTCATATAACAGCCTACCATTGTACATTTCACCCTTCCCAAGGGCTGTAAATCGATACTATATAACCAAGTCTAGGAACATTTTGAAAGTACGGAGTTTTTCTGCAAACTGGAGCAGGTTTGTACGATACTTGGTTATTTTTGAAATAATTTCATGAAAATTCCCAGATGCGTGAGATTTTGATATAGTTGCGTGAGAGCATGAGACAGATGCCAAATGTGTGAGTCTCACGCCGAATGCATGAGGCTTGATAGCCCCAACAGGGACCTAATGATACTGTCATTCATTAGGTCCCACGTACATCTTAGCCACCATCGTCGTGTAGAAGCCCGAATCGTATAAACAATGATTTAGTTGCTCCTTACCATGCATTTTCCGATAAAACATATCATGAACTAGTCCGAATCGTCCGAACGGCCAACATCTGTTGTCTTTTTGAGTGGGTTTCGCCGCTTTTTCCACCAGTCCCCGCTTGAATATATGATCAGCTCCGCCATGTTTGTTTTCACGCTGGAGTGTCGACTGTGCAAACGGTGGCGTGTATCGTGTTTATTGCGGCCACCGTTTGCACAGTCGAGACTCCAGCGTGGAAACAAACATGGCGGAGCTGTTTGAAATTTTCAGCGGCGACTGGTAGAAAAGGCGGCGAAACCCACTCAAAAAGACAACAGATGTTGGCCGTTTGGACGATTCGGACTAGTTCATGATATGTTTTATCGGAAAATGCATGGTAAGGACCAACTAAATCATTGTTTATACGATTCGGGCTTCTACACGACGATGGTGGCTAAGATGTATGTGGGACCTAATGAATGACAGTATCATTAGGTCCCTGTTGGGGCTAGAGGCTTGATAGGTCTGCTATAAAATGGCTGCATTGAGACTGGTCTGTCACCTGTAGGCACTTTACCATGATATGCGTGGAAAATGGTTGAAAGTGACGTTGAATCCGATTCACTCTGACAGGTACTCTTGAACTATTAGAGCTTCTACCATATTGTGTGTTTCTGCATGATCGTTATGTATGTTTTGATTATGTTTATGAAATTATCAGATTATCTTTTATTTACAGAGCTGTGGATAGGGCGTGTAGGAACCTGCAACAACCAGACCAAAACGTCAGTGATGCTGTGGATATTCGCTCAGAGCTGGACCTCCGGATAGGTAACTTGTTCCCCACAAATCATTCTGGTGAAATCAGGAATTGTCTTGCCCATACTTGTTTCAAATACTCTGAAATACTGTCCGTGGAAATGAAGAATTAATGATTAACGATCGTTGCTGCCTCAGAATAAGTGGAAATTGTACACTTGTTTTGCTAATCTCAAGGATGATGCCATTTTCCCGAAACGTGTTCTCATTTGATAAATATGCAAATTTGGTAGAATACTTTTACGCTGTTTTATGACTGATTTTCGTTCTAATATACTTGGGAAGTTGGGTGAATCTTCAAGTTCCAAACTTTATGACAGACAGTTTATGACAAGAAATGCTAATTTCAGGGTTCATACGCCTCCTGGAAAGTCCTTGAAACTCCTGGAATTTAATTGCTAACCTGCAAAGTCCTTGAAACTGCTTAAAAATATAGTTAAACTCCTTGAAACTCGTGAAAGATCTACACTCTCGTCTTCTGGGAGAACCAGCAATTTGATGCCACGAATTACTGTGTCAAAATTTGTTCGCTCATCTTTGTTGCGAGTTATTGTACTAAAGACTCCTGGAAAATTAAAACTGTTGACCCGGAAAGTCTGAGAAAACTCCTGGAATTTTCTCCTGCTGTTAGTGAATGAACCCTGTAATTTATGTGACTGAACTTCAAGTACGGTAAGTTCCCTAAGTATTCGTGACCGGAAGTGAATATCGCAGTCGTGAAAAACTGACCACTTCCGAATAGTTTGTGCAGGTCAGTTCAGAAAAACGGACGTTTTCGTAAAGTAGAGTCCCCATATTAAATGCCCATATCGTTCGACAATGAAAGGTCACAATACGTCGCAGGGCGCGAAATGTTCGGGTGTCCACCTGTCGATGACAGGTAGTATTTATGTGCGACAGGTAAAAAAAATAAATGACTGTCGCATGCGACAGGTGAAACATTGCAGGGATTCATAGGCGTTGATCTTTACTAACGCCCGAAGCAAGAAAAACTTCTTGTTGTTGTTGTTAAACGATGTCTCAACTCCTGCTGAGAGCATGCCATGCTCTAGAGCTAAAAATAAATTTAGCATCGTTATGCTTCGGCAAGCGTCGACGTTCGATCAGACCTCAACGCTCCAGATTTGCTTACACTGTTGGAGAGACCATTGGAGATCGGCAGTCGCCGAGGTATATTTCAAGTCACGGATATTCTTCAGATCAAAGGTCACAGTGAACAGATCGGGAACCCACGCTCAGATGTCAGACAAACGAGTAAAAGAAGGTTATCGACGGATGTCTGTCAAACTACGCATTGCGGCAGGAAAGCTGACTTAGGAAAATGTGCTCAAGTTTACTGAAACAAATTCCATTCGGTCTACTGCTAAAGAATTCCAATGTTACCATATCATTAAGTTTTTTTTTTAAACATTACAAACGTGAAGCTGATCTAGAGAATGTATTCTAATAGCCTGACAGGGGCGACACTAACCAGACATGAGGTTGGTTGTGTTGTGCTTCTCAATCACCGTACGTTCACTGGTATATTTCATGAACATAAAATGCTAATAACTTTATACATATCTGTGCTTCCGTCATCGTGCCTCATAGTGACATTTCAAAAAACAAATTAGAAATGAAAATGAATGGTAGGCTACTGGGGAAAGCTAGATTGTGCGGGGTTTTTTTTTTTTTTGGCAATAGGTTTAACTATTTATCATTTGACCAGGGAGAGTAATTATTTATCATTTGCCTAGCAATTATCAAAACTAATTAATGAATTATTTGTCATTCTGTGTTCTTACTACATGAGGTAATCAAAACATTTTAAAACTCAAGAAATCAGAAATTTGGTGAGTGGGTATTAAAAATAAAATCCTCAGGACTACAATAGATAGTTTTCTCATCAAAACATTCCGGTGCGTTCATCGTTTAAACATAATTCGATCAGCCTATAGAAATTTTGACAAAATTGTGTACAAGTAAGTTTTGGGTGGGACAGGTAGAAAAAAACCTTACCTGTCACATGTGACAGGTGGACTGAAAAAAACATTTCATGCCCTGCGTCGACTGTGGTGTTTCTTTAATTTTGTGATATTTATCCCAGACAGCACTCTTAAATGATATAAGATCGACAACGACGAGACATTCACTATACTTTGTGTGTAGAATGAAGCCTAATATACTTCGGCGAAGTTCAGTGGTACGAACACGTGTGGTCGAGGGGAAACCCCGAAGCAAAGCCCGGGAAATGTTTGTTGTGCGTTTAGATTTGTCAGGCAATAATTCGCAATTGATCAAAGGATGAATAAAGCATTCTTTCTGCTTTTTATACGCCCGCCCAAAAGGCGGTCGTATTATGGGATGGCGGTTTCCGTCCGTCTGTCCGTCTGTCCGTCTGTCCGTCTGTCCGGTTCTCGTGTCCGGTCTATATCTGGGACAGTTTCCTATCCACAGCTCCAATTTTTGGTGAGTGGATACCCTACGGGGAGACGATGTGTCGCGTACCAAAATGAAGGTCAAGGTCACAGGTCAAAGGTCACTGGCCTAAAAAACAGGAAATCACTGAAGTGTTCGTGTCCGGTCTATATCTCTGAACGTTTTCTATCCACAGTTGCAATTTTTTGTGAGTGGATACGCCAGGTGGAGACGATGTGTCGCGTACCAAAATTGAGGTCGAGGTCAGAGGTCAAAGGTCACTGTTGCCAAAAATCAGGAAATCATTGATCGTTGACAGTTTTCTATCTAAAGTTCTAATTTTTGGTGAGTGGATGCCCTAGGGGGGGAACGATGTGTTGCATATTAAATGTAGGTCAAGGTCAGAGGTCAAAGGTCAGTGTGATTAAAAAATCAGGAAATCGTTAAAAATTTCTAATTTTTTGTGAGTGGGTTCAATAGGCGGAAATGAAGTGATGCGTACCAAAAATTAGGTCAAGGTCAAAGGTCACCGACCCCAAAATTAGGAAATTATTAAAAATAACATTTTTTGTGTCAGTAGATACATTAGGGGGACACGATGAGTCACATACCAAAATGTAGGTCAAGGTCAAAGGTCAAGGTCACTGTGACCCCAAAATCGTGAAATTGTTAAAAATCATGAATGTTTGTGTCCATTGAGAAATTGAGGGGAGACGGTTTTGTCATGTACCAAAATTTAGGTCAAGGTCAAAGGTCAAGGCCACTGTGACCCCAAAATCAGGAAATCATTAAAAATCATGATTTTTTTGTGTGCATTGTTAGATTGAGGGAAGACAATGTGTTGTGTATCAAAATTGAGGTCAAGGTCAAAGGTCAAGGTCACTGTGACCCCAAAATCAGAAATCATTAAAAGTCACGTTGACATATGCCTGTCGAAGACGAGGTTGTGTAATGCGATGTTGCGTTCTGTCCATTCATCCATTAAAATTTGTTGTCCATGATGCGATAGCTCTAGTTTCAAGGTATGGATTGGTACCAAACTTTGAGTATGCCTTACTCGCATGGCAAAGTGGAGCCATACATATGAGGTCAATTTGTCAAAGGTCTAGGTCGCAAAAATGAATCAAGCTTAGCTGACTAAATGTGTTGGAATATTGTTGGAATATTCAAAAGTCTTTCCCCTCCATTTATATGATATTGTCCTGTTGAGTTGTCTCCCATGTTTGAAACGCTTCATTTAGTTAAACTGTTGTGAAATAAAAATCATACATTTACTAATTTAACGGGGAGAGGAGTCCTTTATGAACTTCACACCTGTTTATTAACTCGAGGACAAAGGTTTACTTCATCTCTTTCTTCTTCCTTCATGAAAAATTCTCTCATCTGAAAGGAATTCATTTGCAGGAAAACTACTATTTTCTTGTGTTTGACTATTGTCGATTTCAGTGTGGGATATGTAAGCTCTAAGCTATTGCTTCAAGGTCAACTACCAAGTGTTGAGCTCATTTTAGTTTATCATTCAATATAAGATGTGATATATGTTACATTCTTATAAGCAAAAAATTGTAGACCTTTCTCTGGATTGCTAGATCAATTGGAATCAAGGCTATCAAACAATCTTGAAATTCGAACCAATGTAATTCCAGATATACGGGCGTATATTGAAGCCCCTTGGGCTCTTGTTAACCATTAAATTAGGTTCGAATAATTGACTGCAATGATCGGCTGACAATGAAGAGATAAGTTTCATCGGACGCCCGGCCAATTTAAAATCACAAATTCGCGTATATCCTTTTATTAGTACATACGGGACAAGGGCATATTCTGTCACTTAGACATTCTGATATTTTCGTTATTTTCTCTTCAGGACATGCTTGAACTCTTGCAGGATTTTTTTCACGACGGAGAAGACTAGGCACAACTATCCCAGTGACGCCAATGATGTTTTACGTGAAAATATATAATGATCTAATGAAGAAACACAGATTACGTCATTTTCAGATTGAGAATCAAACCTAATAATTTCTTGATTGCTCTTCATAGCGAAATATTGTGGAAGGGCTTTTCAAACGAACGAACAATGAAACGAACAGCAAATTAAGCAAGCGCCCGACACTATCTGAAGCCCCATATCAGGGCCAACTCGACTGAGACCGTCACCCATATCTGGGCCAACTCGTCTGATATACAATCTTCCCAGCTGGAACGAGCCCATCCCGCCATAAATAGCGGCTAAACGAAAGACATGAATTGCTTGCCCACTCTAACAATTCACTGTATCCCTTCGATCCTTTATTAACAAATGTATGAAAATACTTTCATAGAATTAGGTGGGGTCTGTAGACATGGAAGAATGAAAGTTTCAACATGCCATGTGTTGGTTGTACATTTTCCCGCCATACGTAGTTGCAATAACATCACGTGATGAATACTTGAATAGCATGGCACGTGGGTCAAACTTTCGCTTGTACACGGTTCCCGCTTCATAATATATTCAGCCAACACAACCTCAATATATTATGCCTTCGTAACAGTGAGATCACGACTCTCATGAAAAATAAAGAAAAATAAAAATTGGTTCAATCTGTTGCAGATGTAAATGTATTCTGGAATATTTCTGACGAAAGACAGATCGATAGATGATGATGACGAAACAGCCGAATGTACAACTGTGTTTTTATCTAATATTACCTCATGGGTTCAGCAAAATTAATTTACATTTCAGACAGTATAATTTAGAGAATAAGTAGACAGAAAACCTATTAATAATCAAGTCAGAAGTACCGTAATATCTTCACTAATAGCGTAAAAAAAACTCACTCAAAAATTCTAATTTTCAAGGACTTTTAAGGCCTTTAATTTTCAATATAAAAATTATGCACTTTTACAAACTTTTAAGGACCCATGCGAACCACGAAACAATGCTTGCTCCTGAAAAGTTGAATACAAGAGCGCAAACTTCTTTCGGTATATGCATCACCGCGAATTCCACGGCCGTAAAATATTCTGAATCGCCGTGTTCGTTGAAAATGATACGTTTCTAAATTATTTTCGTCTGAACAGTACAAAATATGTTTTCAGTATCACAGCTGGGAATCTCAACATTCATGTCTTCGGAAAAAAAAATCCGAAGTCGGACCCAAACAAGCGCGTTTCTGGTTTCACGGTGAGGCGCACATGGCATACAATCGCCAAAATTAATGCAACTTGGGGTTGGGGTTGATCGTAAATCTCTACCCCGCGACTAAGAAAATCCGTGGTTCAAATGTCCAGTCAAACTTCAGCATTATATTTTTTTAAGACCGAATGAAACGTAACTTCCAGTTCTTCATTTTGATATTTTCAGTATAATATCGAATGTATGCTCTCTTCAATCGGCATTGTTTAACATCGCACGCTCCCGTAAACAGGCAATATTCCCAATTTAATGACCATGAGAAATCGCGGTTTAAACATTGGATACATTTCGTTTGAGACATAATGAAAATCAATTTGGTTGTTACAATTGGTTATGTTCAAAATGCTCAAAAAGTTTGCAAGGTTTATCAAATACTAATTCTAAGGAAACTCGTTGATCTGGAAGTTTTTCCATCGCACAACTACATAATATTATCAATCTCGCGACCACGATAAATCGGGGATTTTCGAATAGTTAAGACCGCGGTTTTTCGCGAATGGGCCGTTTTCAATTACTTAGGGAACAGTGTCACGTGACTTGGCGAAAAATGCCCGTTTTCGAATTTACTTAGGGTCGCGAATACTTAGGGAACTTACCGTAAACTTGGTAAAATCTGGTGCTAATTTTCACTACTGTACCCTCTACGTCGTTTTCAGATTGCAAACTCTCTCCAGCTATATTAGTATATTCTGTGATGACAGCACAGAATATACTGATCCTTGAATTTTATTGTCCTCTCTTCCCCCAAAATATCTGCCACAATTAATTACTGGAATTTCTTTCTAACGAACTGAATTTATTCTTCGATCTAGTCAGATCTGTACATTGTTGAATTTGCTGAATGAAACATAGTTAAACTTAAATGTCTTAAAAAATGTCCCAGAAAATTCAGATAAAGATCCTTAAAAAGGGTTGTATGGACCTGGAAAAGTCCTGGAAACGTCCTGGAATTTTGTCTTTCACAAAGGGTAGAAACCCTGGGAGTCGGTTCTCTGACCTGTTCAGAGTGTAATACATTTCGGATTCATCACTTGAAATTCAAATGCTTCAATGTAATTAACTGTACATTAGTTCATCTTGATCGTGCGAGTTCTGTTCTACCTTGTAGGAGCAGCATTTACAAGATTTCAGACGTTGCGGTTACAGAGAAAATTCCCTGAGCTTTTGTCAGACCAGTTGATCAGCTATGGTAGCTGTCAGTTTCCCACCCTGGGTTTTGTTGTGGAACGATACAAACAAGTGCAGGCATTTGTACCAGAACCGTTCTGGAAACTGAAAGGTATAAGTCATCAATCAATCACTCAGTTCTAAGGAGAGTTATCAGTCTCGCTCTTCATCACTCGCCTAAATTTTCCTCCGGGAGAGCTATTGATCACTCTCCTAAAAATTGCGAACGCGACGAAGTGTGATATTGGAGAGTGATCACTCCCATATCACTCACGCAAAACAGAATCCAGGAGAGTGATCACTCTCGTATCACTCACGCAAAACAGAATCCAGGAGAGTGATCACTCCCATATCACTCACGCAAAACAGAATCCAGGAGAGTGATCACTCCCATATCACTCGCGCAAAACAGAATCCAGGAGAGTGATCACTCCCATATCACTCACGCAAAACAGAATCCAGGAGAGTGATCAACAGCTCTCGCAGATTTTGCAAACATGAGAAACTCAACGATTCTCCTGCTTATCCTGCTCATAAAACATGAAATATTAAATTATCATCTCAAGAGTTCTCTATTTGAAATCTGTTCATTATAATCTCTGAACGTCCTCCGTTCATTATAATGTCTGAACATCCCGAATTGCTCATATTGGGGAAGTTTAAAGTACCCCCCCCCCCCCTCCCTAGGACCTGAGCTAAGTGGACAGGATTGACATTCGCATCTTCAATTCCATTGATACAGATAAATGTGAATTGTTCAACACTACTGGCTGGGCTGATCAGTGTCCAAGATAATAGGCACATGTAGGCACCATTGTGATATGATTGAAAAAATGTTGAAAAGAAAAAAGAACATGTTATCCTACTCAACCATTGACCTTGTGGGGCACACCCCCAGGCCATGATAATGATAGACCTCTGCTGTGATATAGCTGAAATATTATTGAAAGCGACGTTAAATTCTATTCACTCACTCACTCCTCAGACAGCTTGTCGTAACAGGCGACTAGCTGGGGCACCCGTGGGGTTCCCGGTATGAAAAGGAATAGGACCCAAACGTTGACAAATAGCCGGACATCCTAAAAGATGGTAGTCCTAAAAAGAATAGGACCCAAACGTCATTCTTCTCCTAAGAGGAAATCTTAGGAGAGTGATGATGTGACTGAAATATAGTTGAAAGCGACGTTAAATCATATTCACTCACTAGTTCGATGTTGCATCAATTCCCTTGCCATTTCAGTGACGCATAAGGTGGATGACACTCCTGTAGAGTTCGGCTGGAAAAGGTAACTATATCAGTAGATTTAATGGAAGTGTTTCACGGATGAGGAATGATGGTGAGGAAATACTGATAAGTTGTAGTTACTGTATAGGGGCCTGAAGTAGAATATTTAAATTCTTTCAAAAATGAAGTTCTCTCAAATTTGATTATATATATTGGACATATGATCGAAAACATTTGTAAAAACATCATTTGCATAGAGATATATATCGGTTACCATGGTTATGATGGCCATCTTGGATTTTGAAGCTTAACTTGGGAATGCCTTACACACGCAAGTAAAAGAGCTAACTTCATCAAACTTGCAGGGTATTTCTGTGGTGTGTTCCTTTGTGCAAATAAGTTTCAAGCAAAACTAACAAATTCAATTGGAACCAAAATTTCAGCTGTTTGACTGATTCACACTAAACATGGCAGTAACCAAGCATATGCGTATTTAGTGTAAATCAGTAAAACAGCTCAAATTTTGTTTCCAATGATTAGTTTTGCTTGAAACTTTTTATTTGCACAAAGGAACACACCACAGAAATACCCTGTAAGTTTAATGAAGTTAACTATTTTACTTTGGCGTATAATGTGTTTCTAAGCGCCAAATTCAAAAATGGCTACCATTAGCATGGCAACCAATATATATATATATATATCTCTCTTTCTGCAAATGATGTTTTCTTTGAGGTAACTTCATTTTTGAAAGAATTAAAATATTCTTCTTCCGACCCCCAAAACTGGTGTATAACTAGCCCATTCATTATGAATATGTTTCGATTTTCACATCTGAACTTGAACCTAGCTAGGTAAGGTTATAATTTGGCCAAATTTAATTTGATATTAAGTGATGATACAGAATATTTTGAAACTTGTACTTAGTTTATCAACACGGCAAATCTCCAAGTAATTGAGCTTGTTGAAGATGTTGATTATATAAATCAGTTTAACGGAACTTTTCTTCCCTCGCAGAAATCGGTTGTTCAACAATTTGGCCTGCTTGGTGCTCTATGAACATTGTTTAGAGGTAAGTATATCATCCGAAACTATGGAACTACTGTACACAAACTAAGTATATATAGTTATACCCTGTAGCGGAGTTCACTATTTTGATATGCTTCCGCTGAATAATTCCCGCTGCACCCATAAAACCAGTTCATGTACTACATGTGTTTTGCTTAGATTATTAGTGTTACAAACACATGGATTCAGCTTTCATTAAAGTGACGCGAAACAAATGAGAAGAGTCTGTCTGGTACAACGACGAGTCTAGAAGGTGACGTTTTAGTAATATAAAAGCCTGACCCATAGATGCTTACAAGAAAGACAGATTTGATGATGCCATCCTTCTGCAATCCATGTGAACACTCTTATCCACACAAACGTTGACCCAGCAGAAGGGCCAAACACATTCAAAGATGCAAATACATGTCCTGCTTTCTCAATGGTCTACCTTCAGTCGGAGTTGGATTCTGAACAATTTGAACTGCATGTGTGCAGAATATTCTTTTCAATAACAAGCGCTGAATGAGCGCAAAGACCTCCATCGAGGCAATAGGGTAAGGGAGTCTAGCTATTTGTTGGACGTTAACTTCACTAATCTAATTAACCTGGGATTAAGGGTTCCCCACTAGCTTGTCCAGCCAGGGATGTGGAAGTCCCATTCCCGGCGAATAGTTTTTAGTTTTTTGTCTGATTTCAATTTCACGTGCTTGAAATATTGGGGCACGGAATAGAGTATATGTATGGACAACCTGGAATACTGCTTGTGACACTAGACTCACTTCCCACCCCCACTTCCCTCTGAGAGGACCCCCCCGTCCCCACCCAAATCAACAAGTTAGCGGCAGAAATGAGACCCTGTGTGTCTTGTAAAAAAAAAGAGTAATAAAAAATGTATGAAATAGTATACTTAGCCAAGCAGGGTATATGTTAATGACTATGAATTCGAAGCAATACTGTACTGTAATGATTTGTGATGATAGGGATTTCCACCCCAGTGTACATTCAGTGCCGTTTTTGAACCCGTTAATGGTTTTGGAATTCTATTAATTCTATTAATTCGGGTGCCCAATGCAACTGAGCACATTTGTCAAATTATTTTCTACAAATTTCTTCTCTAAACATGCTGAAACCAATAGTAAACTGTAATCCGAGTAATGTTGCTAAATATCAAGTTGTGAGGCTGTATTTAGACCATATAATACTCCTAGAACTTCCATGGGTTTCACCACTCCTGTACCGCGACCATGTTTCACTATACCTTGCCGGGCTCCACGTTCAAGTTGCATATTAAATGTCTAAATTAGGCCCTGACACTGAAATCCAATGATTTAATTTGAGCTGCTTGCATATTGGTAGTCTCATAGCATCAGATTGTATACCTCCTACTGTCAGATATACCCTCTGAGCTTATGTGCGCATGACCATCGGCCAATCCGCGTCATCCATTGCAATGGTGTGCTCTTTCCAAACAGTTGAGTAGCAAACTTGTTCCTTCTTTTATAAGATATACTGGATGCATTTTCCATCTCTCTTGTATGCAGAAACTAGCTTTCTTTGATGACAAAATTGATAAAGATTAAATGCGTATGCGCACTGTGTTTTTTTGACTGATGCTGTCAGAGGGTGTTACACCGAGAGCTTTAAAAGCGGTTACACTGTCTGACAATGGGGGACTGGCATACCGGGTATGTGTGTATAATGGTGGTTATTATAAAGATCCATTTTCATGCTTGCAGATGTTTGCTATATTGATCTATTTTACAGAACTCTCTAGCTAAAGTGGTGGATATAAAAAGTCGGAGTAAGAATAAATGGAGGCCCCAACCTTTGGATACTGTGGTAGGTGAACCATTGACTTCATATTGAAAGAGAGAGAGAGAGAGAGAGAGAGAGAGAGAATTAAGATTTAATTGTTCTGCACACCATCATTTCCCAGCTGTAATATTCAATTCCAGCAGACAAAATGCAGTGATAAATTATTTGTGGAATTTCTCATTCCTTCGCACCAAGTACTAGTTATGCCCCCCTCTAATTAGAGGGGGGGGCATATAGCGATCGCTTTGTCCGTCCGTCTGTCCATCCGTCCGTCTGTCCGTCCGAATATCTTGTTCGCGCGATATCTCGGTTAATATTTGATGGACAGGATTGAAACTTGCATGGAATGTGGCCAGTGCCTTGTAGTTGTGCATCGTAGAGTTTTTTTTCCGAGTTCCGGTATAATTTTCAAGAGTTATGGCCCTTTTTATGAAATCTCTGGGAATGGGACTTGTCCGGGCTGGATCTTGGTTAATATTGTATGGACAAGTACGAAATTTTGCATGATATGTGATCAGTGCCCCACTGTTGTGCAGCAGAAAGTTTCTCCCCATTTCGCTTATATTTTCAAGAGTTATGACTCTAGATTTTGGTTAATATTGTATGGACAATATTGAAATTTGCAGGATATGTGGTCAGTGCCCTATAGTTGTGCAGCGTGAAGTTTCTCCGCGTTTCGCATATATTTTCAAGAGTTATGGCCCTTTGTTCTTCAAGTTTTTGTGAATTGGGACTTGTCCGGGCTGGATCTCGGTTAATATTGTATGGACAAGTATGGAATTTGCAGGATATTTGGTCAGTGCCCTGTAGTTGTGCAGCGTGAAGTTTCTCAGCGTTTCGCATATATTTTCAAGAGTTATGGCCCTTTGTTCTTGAAATCTTTGTGAATTGGGACTTGTCCGGTTTAATTTTCAAGAGTTATGGCCCTTTTTCTGAAATCTCTAGGATTGGGACTTGTCCGGTCTGGATCTTGGTTAATATTGTATGGACAATATTGAAATTTGCAGGATATGTGGCCAGTGCCCTATAGTTGTGCAGTGTGAAGTTTCTCCCCATTTCGCTTGTATTTTCAAGAGTTATGACCCTTTGTTCTTCAAGTCTTTGTGAATTGAGACTTGTCCGGGCTGGATCTCGGTTAATATTGTATGAACAAGTATGGAATTTGCAGGATATTTGGTTATTGTTATTCTACATTCCAAAGCAAACCACATAGGTTCTGAAGTATGAAATTGCCCCAAAAAGAGTGAATTGGGTGTAAAATTCAATGTTCGCTGATCGCTTCATAATTTCACCACAATATACTCCCAAGGAATGTAGGTCTCATAACCAGGTCACATTTTCGGATTTGGCGAAAGCCATCTTGCATCAAAACATTGTATTATTACTTGTTGGTCGATACTTTGAATATGTATTATGCGAGGCATGGCAAAAAAATTCACTGAAATAGAATTTTCATAATCATGAAGGCCTCCACCGACCAATACAGAACAGAACAGAATAATGATGGGGCAGTGTCGGATTAAAGCGGAAGGGGGGGGGGGGGGGGGGGGGGCATACAATTGAGCAATCTCTGATTGCTTCCTTGCTGTGTTCAACCTCAGTAAACTTCGGTGTAATATCATGGAATATTACATGTATATCTTGCACCAGGGCTATATAAATCCGGGGTGGATTTCAAACTACATATGTTAGCCAATCGGGTGGCTAGAAGGGTGGAACAACTTAAGAGTGAACCTCTTGCAATTACACACAGGAGCATGTGGACCAACATACTAAACAGTACAGAGAAACCGTATCCAATTATTAAAGGCATCATGCCTAGATTTAATGTGGTTAATTGTAAACTTCAAAGGGTTTACTGCCACCGAAAAGTCTGGTTTTGTTGTGTGGTAAAAAATATAAAAAATATCATTGAACCATGCAATGTTGTTCTTCATGCAAAGTTTTTCATTCCCGTGAAGTTGAACTGAATCCTAATCGATGTCAAATTAAAAAGGCAGAATTTTTTGTGATTGGCTTATTAAGTGATCTGATAAAATGTTGACGAACAGTTTGCACGAATTTTCATAGTGTCATCTCTAGATGGTATTTCTCTGATATACTATCTTGGTTTACCTAGATTGTCCAATAGTTTTGAAATGTCATCGTGCACACCCCAGATCATGGTAAGAATATGCATCAGCTCCTCAGACAGTTTATCGTGAAAGGCGACTAACTATCTGTTTACCCTTGGGGTTTCCGGGTGTGAAAAGGAATAGGAGCCCACTGTGCGCATCCCAGGTGTGAAAAGCTATAGGATCCAAACATCATCAGACTGAAATATAGTTGAAAGCAATGTTAAATCATATTCACTCACTCACTAATTTTGAAATGTTCAAATTTGTATCTGTCTGATTTTCAAGTGAACTTTGAAACTCCTCTCCAGGAACTAGAAAAGCTGGCATCTCGGAAGCTGCGCATCAATGCCAAGGAGACGATGAAGATAGCCGAGAAGTTGTACACGCAGGGTTTTATCAGCTATCCCAGAACAGAGACAAACATGTTCGCCAAAGACATGGATTTGACAGCATTAGTACAACAACAGGTCCAGGACCCTAACTGGGGAGGTAAACTTCACGTACTGATATACAGTTTTTGTCTGGATCGTCACCGCGTAGCGGTGTCGACCAGACTATGCTGCCACTCACGAAATTTATGCAAATGTGTACGTGCACTATAATGGGATGACCCTGGGTTAACCTGTATCACTCCGCCAGTGATTTTCACTGTGTTGAGTCTTATATCAGGGTATTAACCAGAAAATGAAGAAAAAAACAGTCGTAATCGTTTCATGTGAACTAGAAATAAAACGAAATCTGAATTTGAGTGTATTTCATATTCATTTCTTCGCCCAGGGATTGCTTAAATCCGTGGACTATTTTTGTTGTTGTCTGGATCGCCACCGCGTAGCGGTGCGACCAGACTATGCTGCCACTCACGAAATATATGCAAATGTGTACGTGCACTATAATGCTGTGACCCTGGGTTGACCTGTATCACTCCGCCAGTGATTTTCACTGTGTTTGAGTCTTATATCAGGGTATTAACCAGAAGATGAAGAAAAAACAGTCGTAATCGTTTCATGTTAACTAGAAATAAAACGAAATCTGAATTTGAGTGTATTTCAATCCAGGGATTGCTTGAATCTGTGGACTATTTTTTTGTTCTTTGGTTCCGGGCGATCGGCTCAAACCCGGTTCTCAGCGCCCACCAGGCGATAACTCATGTCAGCGCTGTGCTGTCACCGTAGACTGTTGTAAATGTAAATTGATGACCTGGTAATATGGTAAGCTGTCCACCTCGTGGTGTTTGCCGTCTGAGTGCGGGTTTGCATCTGTCTGAGTTTGCGGTAAGTCAGATTACTTATAATATATATGCCTGGTGTTTATAGTTCGCAATTTGTTTGTTGACAACGATAGCGTTGGAGAGACAATTTGTGCGAAAATCCCTGTTAATGTTGCTGTACGATCATACGTTGCAAATCTTGTTCCTTGATCTGAGTGTCGCACTTGACAGGTTCAGGTTCTGGGATTATGAAGACCCCAGTTTTCAACACTCGTACGTTCTTTCCCGTGAAGTCGGCGTTCGTTACTATTTTAATGTGTACGCATACTGCATGGAAATATATTTCCAGAGGAGATATGTGTCGAAGCAACAACAATAGTATTTACATTTTTCTCGTCTTGTGAACTTGACCGGATCCTGTCCAGTGCAAATTTATGTATTCCGGGGGACTCTGCTCACCGAATATAATTTAGTTTCAAAAAGTTTGAACAACAACAAAACTTTCCGAAAGCGGAAACAACAGAATTTGCAGGTACCGCTTTCGAAAAGTTTTGCTGTTGGTGGTGTTTTTCAAACTTTTTCAAACTAAATTATATACGCAATGATCGTACAGCAACAACAACAGGAATTTTCACAAAAATTGTCTCTCCAACGTTATCGTTGTCAACAAACAAATTTACTATAAACACCATGCAGGCATATATAAGTAATGGGGACTTAACGCAAACTCATGCAGCTCTTGCAAATATCTGTGCTACACAGAACTATTAATAAAACTAGTTAATAAAACTATCCAATCTCCTCGCGTATTTGTCGCTTTGTCACAATAAAATTGCATGAATTATGAAAATCTGCTCGCAAAAACTGGTAGAAGACATCGACGCAGACGATCCACTTTTAAGCATATTACTGTAGATAGTTTCTTGCTACCATGAAGACCAAGCATATTTCTAAATGAGCCGCCTTCACAAATTCACTTCCTTGAAGACTAAACTGTGTTCCAGTTGTGATCTCCCAAACAGACTCGTCCACAAATTGGAGAAAATCTCCACATTTATCCATACATCTGCTATCGGCTGAAACATGCCAGCTGAAACGTTTTGAAACTTTAAATCCATTATTGGCGATCCAGACATCAGTACTTTGAGTACTTTCATTATCTGCTGTTGAGTGTAACTTCAAGAATTGTCAGTTTGAGACCGGCCATGCATAACGAGGTCGAAGCAAGGTTGAACATCAAAACATTACAAGGAAGAGCCCCAGTCGGCACTTGGAAACTTTAGCCACCACCAATAGAAACTTGACTTTTTGTTGCAGATGTTTTGTAAAATTCATGGCTTGCCAATTCTTAAACCTTTTACAGACACCTTTTGGGTCCTCATCTTCTGGGATAACTTTCTGGGATCATTCACCCCGCACACGTATATGGGATGAGCGTGTGCGAGGTAGACTGACCAATCACAATGCTCAACACCAGCTGCAGGCATGATGTTCTCCAGCAACCTTTCTCTCAGTGTTGTTGATATATTGACTAAAATACTGATAAAAGTAATGATTTATATCATATGGATTTAAAAGTATTCCATATTAATTTGATCAGAGGATGAAAATACCCACTCGAGAGAACACGCATGTGGGATGAGCGCATGCGACGCAGGTGGCCAGTCACGATGCTTCACACGAGCTGCAGGCATGATGTGCTCCAGCATTGTCTCTCAGTGTTGTGTTGATATTTTTTCAATAATATACTAATTAAATTAATGATTTAAATTATATGGGGAAAAGAATCCCATATTAATTTGGTCACAGGATCAAAATTCCCACTCTCAAGAAGAAAAATACATCCCAACCTCACCTCGCCTGGCAGCTTGGTTGGGATGTATTGTCCTTCTCTCAAGTAGGAATTTTCATCCCACGATCAAGTTATATTGGTCGTCTTAATCCAATTCAGATCGGAGACATTCATCACTAACAATATCTGTGAAAACATAGTAGACATGCAAGACAAAGTCTGGAGGAGAGATCATTAAATATTACCTGTCCATTGAGACAGTGCCGTGTGATAGTACATTTGCCACACAAATGTCTGGAGACAACTATGAAATGCTAGAATTTATGGAACATCATGTGATCGTTAACCTTTTAATAGGGTTAAAGTGTAATCGTGTACGTGTACGTCATATTCAAGATAACGATGTGAGTTATACGATGTAATAAAGTTTTTCTCCAATACTTCATTCATATTCCGTCTCAGAGGATTCAAAGGCAGCTTTCTACAGTGGTAGAGAGATCTTCACTGCCTCTTTTCTGGCGTCAACGACATCATACTTCGAGCATCCTGCACGGTCTGCAGGATGTCTTGACCATGATGACGTGGTTAATCATTCCATAATAATGTAACAAGTTTCGACATGCTTGTGGTGATGTGCATTAATAACTTTAACGTTGAATTTTTTTAAATAATAGCCGTAAAACATGAAGCATATACATCCTATCATCAATTCCAGCGTTACGGAATTACAAGGTACCCATGTTTTCTCTTCTTCTGAACCCCTGTTATTACTCGCCCATGGTAAAATCTGTTTTGGTGGAATGTCATTTTTCTAACCCTATTACTAAGAGCTGTAGGATGAGAGAAAAAAAGGGAAATACAATTGTTTTCTATCTGGTCACGTGACATTCGATACCGCGTGACGGAATTACAGTGAATTAACCTCCTTATGAAGACGTGTCGGCTACATATATATTTTCCATCAAAACTCGAATGTTTCTCATTTAATTCCTGATTTTATTCGAATCCTGAGTGCCTGGACTACATTATATCTGATTATTTAAAGTTTCAAATTGATAAATGTGGTTCAATAAGCAAACCTGCGTTATGGAATTACATTTTGGTCCATGTTTTAAGGAGTTGGGATTTTTCCTATTTTACAAGTTTCTATTTTGTCCAGTCTAAAAAATTCTGAGGACAGACCGAAACACATGAATTCTGTTGTCATGTACCCGGCAATGCACGTATATTCGATTAAATGTGAAAGAGCGATAATGACTGGTCAACAACATGGGCAAAATTGTCCAGGAATGACATAACCGAAATTTTGAATTTTGTGACGGAATTACATTTTGGTTAAACATTTCGTGGAATTGATGCTATACTTTAGAAGATTATCTTGAATATGACGAAAGCTTGCAAAACTATCACAGTTACACTTCAAATTACATGCTTCATTTGTGCCACTTCTTAGTTAATGCGGCTGAAGATAAAATTTGTTACACAAACAGCTCTTTTTATCCATTATTGTGTGGTTCCTTTATGTCTTTAGCACTGGTATTTAAGGACTTCTACCTGTGATGTAAAATTCTGTCCTACTTGAAAAGTACGATTTTTGTATTTTTTTCAGGATTTGCTGCTGGTGTACTGGAGCATGGGCCTAACCCAAGGAATGGGCAGAAAACAGATAACGCTCATCCTCCTATTCATCCTACCAAATACACCAATAATTTACAGGTCTGTATTCCGTCCAGGAATTCATATAATGTAGCGCTAATTAAATATAAAATGTTTGAAGTCTTCATCAGTAGCTACCCCAATCACGAAAAACATCAAATAAGCTAATTTCTGGGGATCTCTCATGGCAGCCATTTCTAATTTACCCATTGTCTTGTATAGTACAGTGGAAACCGTTTGAACTGATTAACCTGGATACATATACAGTGAAACCTGTTGATACCGACGCCTGGGTAAACCGACCAACCTCTAAATACTGACATTATCCATGGTCCCAATATTTAAATCTAAACTATTGTCAAACCCTGTCAAAACTGACACTATGATCTGGTGCCAAGCATGGTTGGAATACACAGGTTTCACTGTACTGACATGTGTCGTGGTTCGAATACTCCAGTTTCTCTTGTTCTGAGCTGCTAATACCCGCAACGTAACCCTGTCAAAATTGACATCTTCTAGTCCTGAGCATGCCTGACTTGAACAGGTTTCACTGAACAGATCTATTTTCTGTGTTTTGGGTTACAGTTCAGTGTCAAAGAAATTGGAATTCTTCTGTGTGGAGATTAATGTAGTCCATACACAGAGGTTTTGGTAGGGCCAGATGCCAGTCAGAGATATAAAAATGTGTGATCTTGTATTATTGGTTCGAATTCTGTGGCGCGGGACCTCGGTGGCCGAGTGGTCTAAGGCACTTCGCTGGTGACCGCTAGCCTCACACCACTGAACCGGCACGGGTTCGAGCCCAGTTGGTCCATGTGTGAAAGTTTCTCAGTTACTTGCCGAAGGGCGGTGGTTCTCTCCGGGTACTCTGGCTTCCTCCACCAACCAAACTGACTGTCACCATATGAGTGAAACAAACTTGAGTGTGACATTAAGCCAAATTCCCTCCCCTCGAATTCTGTGGCGTAGTTGCACTGTATTTGTAACTGAATGTAGTGTACTCGTTTCATAATTATATGAACAGCAAGAAAGTTTTTCATCACTTGCTAAGCAGTCTGGCCCTACCATAGGTCACGTGAGACAACTATTTGTCCCTTCGTATATGGAGAGTTCCACTGTTTTCACTAACTCGAAACTTGATTATTCTCATAGCTCACCTATTGAAAGAAAGTGAGAGACAGTTCCATTATATCATTGATATGTTATGGGTGAGAAGATCTCTGACATTTAAAATGTTCTCTTTTTCAGGGAAATGAGCAGAAGATATATGAGTTTGTGGTCCGACATTTTCTCGCCACGTGTTCCCAGGATGCACAGGGTTATGAGACGACTGTGGAGATTGACATAGCTGAGGAAAGGGTCAGTATATAGTTATCTCCCCCTTGGTCATGAATTGGGAATGGAGTGACAACCAGCCAAAATGCATGTTCTTCAAAATATTAGACTTATACAAGTGTAGGATCACGGACATGGGCTCCTGAACTAGTTTGTAATTCTGTGTGAGAAATACTTTTTTTTTTGTGTGAAATTTCAATGAATTTAGGTTTAAATGTTTTTTTCCAATATCAGATTAAGATAGCTGTATTTTACCAGGTTACAAAAAAAAAATACCCCCTCTAAAATGAAGATATAAAAGTTTGTTTTTGCTTAATAACTTTTGGTTTATTCATGATAACACCCTAAAATATTCAGGCGACTTTAGCCAATTTATTTTGCAAATTATTAGCAATTGACGACTGCCACTGATACAAGTAATGAGAAATTTGTGGATTTATTTCAGTTTTCTGCCTCTGGTTTGATGATAATAGCCAGGAATTATCTGGATGTCTATCCCTATGACAAGTGGAATGCCAAGGTATACTTTACTATCTTTGGTATTGTTGAATTCTCTAAATATTCCAATTTTGATCAGCTCATTCTAATATATATGATCACTGGATTAGGAGAAATTACGTCCATTTTTCAACTATATTTATGGGTGAGAATTATGCTTCCTTTGTTAGATTGGATTACAAATTATACCCCATCCCAGAATTGTTCATCCGGATTGGTAGTAAAGCAGTTATATGATATTCTATATTTCCCAATATGAACTATTGTCAACGGTTTTGAATTGATAGCTCAGCCTTGGGGCTGAAGTTGGAGGTCAAAATATTGACCGCATCATAGGTGAGTCACAGTATATTGGGTTTTCATAATAGCAGCATACATATTACAGTTACATATTGGGGGGACATAATAGTGGCCATGTTATACTGAAATCCACTTTATAGTGAACCATATTATGAGGAACAAGTATACTCTTGGTGTCATAATGCACTCGTGATTAGCTTCCTGCATACTCATCTTGAACCAGTCACAACTTTCAGTTTATTATTCAGACACATCAACAGTTTTTCCTGTTTATTCATTGTCACCATAACCTTCTGAAAATCTCTAATTTCAGGTTATTCCGCATTATGAAAAAGATGACACATTCCAGCCTAATTCTCTAGAGGTATGTGAAACCCAAATTTTTGTATCATTATCTCAAAATTAGAAAGGATTTTTCGCCAGAAAAAAAACTCGGCTGGTCATACCATTCAGCCTTGTTAGGGATGCAGAGGCAGGCACTGAGTAACTATAACAAGGCCCTGTTTGGATCACTTGCAAAAGTTGCAAGAGTCTCATCCCAATGTTAAGATTTCATGGCGGATATATCCGGTACGGCTTGCCTGATTAATCACGAAATAAAGATGGTTGTACTCCGAAAATTGCATGTGATGTCAAACTTGTATTAATCAAATTGTCTGCCAAAGATGATCGCAAAAGGTCTAGTAGAACATGCCATAAGGAAGATTCTTTCCTGAGATGGGAATGTCTGGGTTGAAATTCGGCGATGTTGTTTATCGGTTCACTGCAGATGGAACTGGTAGGGGGACAAATACTGTTGCACCTTCTGGTTTCAGATGAATCAACACAGGCATTCTAATGAGGTTTAAGGGAAGGAAAATCTGATTCATTTATCATTGTAGCTTCAAATTACCCTTGGGTTGAGAACTCGATGTCACTTCAAAACAATATGGCGAACGTCTGTGGATTACCATGAAAACTCTCCATCTTGAAAATGAATCTAACTTATGACAAGTTCTACTTGATCTTTTGCGATCATCTTCGGCAGAAAAATTGATCAATGCAAGTTTGACTGACATGAAAGTTTTCGGATAAAACCATCTTAATTTTGTGATAAATCAGACAAGCTGTCCTGGATATATTTGCTGGCAAGACAGTAGATCAACTCCAGTGTTTCCAGAATTCAACCCTGCATTGAGCCTGGCTTCCAAGGGCTTTAGAGTACACTCTAGATATAGACATAATGTCGTGACTAAATTACAATTGTGCCCAAATTATATTTTTTTGAAATATTTTTTGTTAATGTTGAGACAGACATGTTGAGGGAGAGTTCTCATTAATTAAGCAGTATCTTAATTCAAAACCTGAAAACTTGCTTGTATTTGGGGATTTTCAATTTTTTGCCATAATTTGCATTCAGACCCAACCCTGAAAACTGTTTGTCATGCCATATAGATAGAGTATGTGCCAAAATTAGGGACATCCAAAGCTTTGCTTCTTGACGTTCTTTGCACTCCATTATTCCAAACTCTGCCTGCAGCCCTCCTTCATGCAGAGATTCACCCTAAGGGAGATAACTGTTTAAAAGAATTAGTCTGTACAGCCATCCCTGGCGGAGAACTTTCGAGACTCAATTGCTATTCTGATGTGTGAACTTACATGCATGTGTGAAGTCTGACCCTCAGCCTTCTGGAGTTTCACAACCACATGTGTGCGTGCTTCACTGGTTGTGATGTTCACTTGCCATTGGAGTGGAAATTATGATGCAGAGCATTGACATAGGCTTGTCAATGCAATATATATTGAGAACAAACCGAATTTTGTCCTTTTGTTGTTGGCACAATCCAGCCTATTTTTTATTTTTGTCCCCCGCTACTTAGTAGGACTTTAAAACACCGGTGTCCGTAATTCCGTAAGATTTTCTTGTCCGGACAATAACTCGTGAACGATTCAACCAATCAACTTCAAACTTGGGGTGTGCCTTGACATTGGCGAGAGGACGGTTGGGATTGTTTTTCAGCAATGTGCGTAATCCAATATGGCCGCCGTCAGCCATTTTGGATTATAAGCAGTATGATCTTAGATTTTCTTGTCCGGACAATAACTCGTGAACGATTTAACCGATCAACTTCAAACTTGGGGTGTGCCTTGACATTGGTGAGAGGACGGTTGGGATTGTTTTTCAGCAATGTGCGTAATCAAATATGGCCGCCGTCAGCCATTTTGGATTATAAGCAGTTCGATCTTAGATTTTCTTGTCCGGACAATAACTCGTGAACGATTTAACCGATCAACTTCAAACTTGGGGTATGCCTTGACATTGGTGAGGGACGGTTGGGATTGTTTTTCAGCAATGTGCGTAATCTAATATGGCCGCCATCAGCCATATTGGATTATAAGCAATTGGAACTTAGATTTTCTTGTCCGGACAATAACTCATGAGCGATTTAACCGATCAACTTCAAACTTTGTGTGTGCCTTGACATTGGTGAGAGGACGATTGTGATTGTTTTTCAGCAATGTGCGTAATCTAATATGGCCGCCGTCAGCCATATTGGATTATAAGCAGTTGGATCTTGTCCGGACAACAACTCGAGAACGATTCTACCGATCTACTTCATATGTGGGGAGTGCCTTGACATTGTTGAGAGGAGGATTAGGATTGTTTTTCAAGGACGTGCTTGATCCAATATGGCCACCATCAGCCATACTGGATTTCATTGGATTTTAAGCAGTTTGATCTTGTCCGGACAATAACTGGAGTACGATTCAACTGATCTACTTCAAACTTGGGGAGTGCCTTGACATCGGTGAGAGGACGGTTTGGATTTTTTTTCAGCGATGTGCATAATCCAGTATGGCCACCGTCAGCCATATTGGATTATAAGCGGTTGGATCTTAGATTTTCTTGTCCGGACAATAACTCGTGAACGATTTAATCGATGAACTTCAAATTTGGGGTGTACCTTGACATTGGTGAGAGGACGGTTGGGATTGTTTTTCAGCAATGTGCGTAATCTAATATGGCCGCCGTCAGCCATATTGGATTGTAAGCAGTTGAATCTTGTCTGGACAATAACTCGAGAACGATTCAACCGATCTACTTCATACCTGGGGAGTGCCTTGCCATTGTTGAGAGGAGGATTAGGATTGTTTTTCAAGGACGTGCTTAATCCAATATGGCCACCATCGGCCATACTGGATTTCATTGGATTTTAAGCAGTTTGACCTTGTCCGGACAATAGCTGGAATACGATTCAACTGATCTACTTCAAACTTGGGGAGTCCCTTGACCTTAGTGAGAGGACAGTCAAGTATTATGTTTTATGGATGTGCATAATCCAATATGGGTGCCATCTGCTGTATTAGATTATGTTAAGCTCATCAGCGATATCTCCATTTTCAAATCATACTCTTCTCAATGATATGAGATATCATCGACCCCAAAATCGACCATAGAGGTCCATGGTCCCCGCAGCAGCAGCGCCAGTTATGGTGGATGTAATCCACCATAACTGGTGCTGCTAGCGGGGGACATGGACCTCTATGGTCGATTATTCTTATATGAATTACAAGCTATCCTTTTTTGTTGCTTGTTTGTTTCAGATGATTGGAGGTGAAACCAGTCCCCCACCTTTGCTGACAGAAGCCGACTTGATTGCTCTGATGGAAAAACATGGCATAGGTAAGCATTTTCTCTTGCTATAATCAGATGTTTGGCAAACCTATAATTGTCACCCGCCACATCAGTAGAGGGGACTACTGTAACATATTACTTTTCTGACCAATAACTTCAGAACTATTGAAGCGATCCACTTCAAACTTGGGAGTGTAGTGACATCGGTGAGAGGACGATAGGGATTACTTTTCAGCTACCTGTCCAACCAAAGATTGCTGCCATCATCAGCCATCTTGGATTTTTAGCAGTTGGATCTTTACACATTTCTTGTCTGACCAATAACTCGAGAACTATTGAACCAATCGATTTCAAACTTGGAAAGTGACTTGACATCGATGAGAGGACGGTTGGGATTGCTTAACAGTTGCCTGTGTAATCCAAGATGGCCACCGTCAGCCATCTTGCATTGTCAGCAGTTGGATATTTACACATTTCTTTTCCGATCAAGAACTATTGAACCGATCGACCTCAAATTTGGAGACTGGCTTGACATCAGTGAGAGGACAGATAAGATTGCTTTTCAGTCACCGGTACCTGCATAATCCAGGATTGCCATCATCAGCCATCTTCAATTATAAGTGCTTGGATCTTGTCCAGGCAATAACTCAAGAATGATTGAACTGACATGACTGATTGACTTCAAACTTGTAGAGTGGCTCGACATCGGTTAGGGGACAGTTGGGATTGCTTTTCAGTTACCTGCATAATCCCAAATGGCCACCGTGGGCCATCTTGTGTAATCGAAGCTCGTCACTGTCAGCCACTTGGATCTTGTCCGGCGACTGATTGGACCGATCGACTTCGAACTAGGAGAACTAACATTCATACAACATTATCACTTGTCTCAACTCTGATAAGTTTTTACTGCTAACCTTATTAACGCTACTAGCTAGTATCGCAAACCTTTCTTTGTATCATTATCTAGACGTTAACATTTCGCTTAAAAATAATTTTCAACAATTCATTTTTGTTCTCAACTACATTTCATCTCACCAACACATTAAAAAATGTTTTGATTATGTCATTTTCAGGCACTGATGCCACACATGCTGATCATATAGAAACAATCAAGTCCAGGATGTATGTCGGAGTGAGGCCTGATGGGAAATTTGTGCCTGGTCAGTTGGGAATGGGGTTGGTTGAAGGTAGGATCTTCGCATAAATATTATTGGTTATAAAATTATCATTATATTATCATTATCATTTTAATGTTCATTGTGTAAAAAGTTGAATCTCCTGTTTATAATATTTATTAACCCCATCCTCCTCCGGAGGAGGGGGTTATTGGAATCGTCCTTGGCTATGGGGACCTCAGAAAGCTTTGTACATCAGAAGCCGGAAAACTAGAAAGAGTTAGGCTGTGAAACTTGCCTAGTTGGTCACAATTGTAATGTTGTGAGTCTGTATAGTTTTGGGCGATGGCAGATGAGAATTGATACGTTTTTTTGCCAAGAAATGATCAAAATTTGAAGGGTAATTTTTACACGGAACGTGGCTGTTGTTGTTGTTGTTGTACGTTAAGAGATTGACGGATTAACCCGGATGTTCCTACTGTACAGATATACCCCGGCTATTTGCGGTGTGCTCAGTCTCTGCACAGAGGTGACGATGGTAATCAAAGTGTTAGCTATACTCGCATCTCTTGAGCAGGAGATTGCCTGTTTTTGCGACAACCGTAAAGTGTGTCGTTATTCCAGCATGGCGATGAGAAATAAAAACTAGAGCCTATGGGCTTTAATGAGATCTGGTAGCTGGGTTATTGGGGGATAAGTTTGTAATGAAATAAACGCACAGTTATATATTTAATTTCAAGTTAGGCACAGGTGACACCAGGCACGAATGTATGTGGCTAAAACGCACAAGTTGCATCCTGTGACAGGTATATGAAGGGCCGTTCGCGCCATAAACGCATCCTTTAAACGTTTTAACTTCTTAAACGTTTAAAAATTGTAAAGCTTTAAAAAGTTTAAACGTTTAAACTTGAACCAACCAATCAGATGTTATGAACTGACATTTTCCTGTTAAAAAGCAAACGTTTCCAGTTGTAAATTCGCGACTTCAGACGTTTCCTGTCAAAAGAAGAATTCGGTCTTTTAAAGGTTTCCGGTTAAAAGGATAACGTTTCCGGTTGTGATCGTCCAATCAGATTTTTTATTTGGGCCACGTGTATTCCAACATCTACACCAACACGTGCAAATCTCCACTGGCAAATGTTTCCGTTATGTAGTGTATTTTAACCAATGAAAACCGTTCTTACAAATTAGGTTTTGGAGAATATCTTTGGTACCGGGACAATTTGCGCAGGACATGATGCACGGTGACATGAGGAATACAATATGCGCGAATATTTGTAAGGGTTATTTTCATTGGTTCAAACAGACTACATAGCGGAAACGTTTTGCCAGTGGACATGCGTTGATGTTGAGGTTTGAACATACGCGGCAGCAATAAAAAAATCTGACTGGACGATCACAACCGGTAACGATTTCCCTTAAACCGGAAACGTTTAAAAGTCTCGAATATTACTACTGGAAACGTTTGCCTTTTGACAGGAAACGTCTAAAGTATTGGACGTTACAACAGCAAACGTTTTCTTTTGGACAGGAAAGGTCTTCCAAATGTCAATTCATGACATCTGATTTATTGGTACAAGTTAAACGTTTAAATTTATTAATCGTTTGGATTTATGGCGCGAACAGCCCTTCTTAAAAGGTACCGACATAATGAAGTTGAACATACCAAAGAAAGGCAGTCCTAGGATAAAAGTAATTCAGAAAATGGAAGCCGAAATATAGAATATTATATCACAATGACTTCCATTTTCGGAGTTACTTTTATCGTAGTTTATGTGAAATTGATCTGTGGGAATAATGAAAGGTAGTCCTATGATGAGGGAAGTTGCACACGTTACGCTAACCATGTGTTACATGTACCCAATTAATTTCCGTCCAATTAGACAATACAGTAGGTGCTCATCCAACCTTGACTCAACCAAAATAGCTGAATTTTGCTCTTTATCTTGATACATAATTCCTCCAATACGTCAGTTCGGGATTCCAGATGAACACCATTACCACCATGTTAATTTAACCAGCATAAAGAAAGCAATATGATACCTTCTTTAACATGGTATTGTTGGTGTTGCGTTGAAACTGCAAACTGACCTGTTGAGAATTCCATAGAAAAAAGGGCCAGTGGAATGAAGTCTAGGCCTAAATACCCACAGGGGATTAAGGTCAGTTTGTACTGAACATACATGTACCTATAGGGGTAAATAAGAGAGATTATACCTACAGGTAAATAGAGATTGATTTAGTGTTATGAGTGAGAAGGGCTGGACATCAAGGTTGATGATGGTTATGTCACAAGTTAGGATAAGACAAGACATGTATTACACTTTCTGGATATCCCACAGGTTGACTGGTGGAGTACAAGATAGGAAAAGATTATAAGATATGTTACAGCTTGCTCTTGTGAGAAAAGCAAACAGTGGCCTGCAAAGGTGATAATGAGACAATGGTGGCCAGGTTGGCTGCTATGGTAGAGCATCTCAAACATATACACCTAACCAGCTAAACTGTATAATTTTCTCAGCAGAGTCCAAGCTTTGGTAAAGTGACGATACCAGTCTGCCATACTTTAGAGCGTATTAATCTCATATTTTGTGGGAAAACAATGAACAGAGTAATATTTAATGCAGATAAGGGATCAAATATATGCCAAGTGACTATTAGTGACTAAATATAGACATACAAAAGCCTTTCAACCACTAAGGATCCCCAAAACTCATCTTTGTGGAACTACTTTCATGCAGCGTAAGGCTATCCCGTGAGTCGGTTTGCACTTTTGTCCATTTCCCCACAGCATTCTAAAGAGCCTCTGGCTAACGCCAGATCTCAAAAACGTTCCACATCAGAATGGAAAACTCACCAACGTTTACGCTTTAGTTTACCTGATAATTTTTACCAGGGCAACATTAAACATATTGTCCATCAACTTCGGAAGAAAGATACGGAGTTTTTGGCTTGAAAATGGCACAAGCCGAAGTGCGTCAGCGGACACGGCAAGTGAACTCCTATTTTTCCATGAACGAAGTCGGCAACTGACAGTCAAAATCTACACCATTTCTCCGCTAGAAAATATCAGTTTGCCGATTTTGTATTATTATGAATACGTTGAAATAAGGCGTTGAAATGAACCCCGAAGATTCAAGCAAACTTATTTATAAAATTATCGACAAATCGCGTGTTCAAAGGTTTCTTTTTTCTTGTATCAAACAGCTCAAATCAGAGGGATAAAACGTTGTGCTCAAGTTAGGAGGTTCCCAAATTAGAGAGCAAAAAAATAAATAAATAAAAAATATTAATAAAAGTTTTTTTCTTAATTTGTTTTTATGATAATCAATGTTCAGTTATGTTGATTCCTCAATGAGTAAGTATGATTTTTGATTCAAAAGCCTACCTATTTTGCCAGAATTGGTGGAATTTGAATATTTTTGCTAATTTTGGCACATTTCCCCGCCTAAAGAAATTTTACTGTGTCGAAGAGAGGGACAATCAGGACTACACTTGAGCAACACTGGACATGGGGCAGGGGCACTGGACATCAGAATAAAATGTATTTCCCAAACAAAAAAATTTTGACCCTACCTATGTATACTCAAATTTTTCCTAGCCTGTATTCGAAAACAGACATATTTTATGTTTGGTTACAGTTATCACTTGGTGATCAAGAAATTTACTGAAAATGTTCAGGGAAATGCTATTTAAATTCCATTCTGTTGCGCAGGAAATGTACCTTGATTATTAATTTTTCTATGCTGTGCACTGTTGACAATTGCACTGACGCCCCCTAGCTATGTGTCTCCATTCCGTCCTTGATCCATTCGCAACAAATTCTATGCAAACCATTCCATTTAGTCTGCCACTCTGAGAGCATGTCCAATGATGTCCAAGGTATTATTTCGGCATACGCATGTGAGGAACAAATCCCAGATCTATTTTTTACCAATTACAAAATAGGATGGGGTTTTCGAAGTCCACGAGTTCTAGTTTTTTCTGGAAAAATACTGCAAATATTATGTCATCAATGTTTATATTGTTCCAGATATTAATTTTTATGTCAAAACTTCTCCACGCCATACTGATGTGTTTGTATTTGTTTTCTATTTAAGGTTATGATGCTATGGGATATGAAATGTCCAAGCCAAATCTACGAGCTGAGCTCGAGGCAGATCTTAAAAGGTGACTTTTGTCGGATAAAAGAGGACTTAGAGAAGGAATCTATTTCCACCTTAATTTATTGATTCCTCATGTTCTTTCCAAATGCACATTTTTAACATAAAAGAAACTTCTACAGTAACACTATCATCTTTTTCCTATGTTCATGTAGCATGCTTTAAAATTTCAATGTCAGACTGTCCACATTCCCAACACTCAAACTTTTTTGTAACATAGTTAATGGTACAACAGATGTTGTGACATCATCTATTTCATTAGTATACTGGATTCAGCTTGTCCGTCCATCCTTCTGTCCGAATTCGACGTTAACGCTCTAGAAGCTGAACTGTTCCATCTAGAGACTTCAATTTTGGTACACAGCATTGATGTGTGGCAAAGCAGAAACCTACTGAAATTGGATACATTTTGGTGTTTTTTGTGGTTTCCATGGCAACAAGATGGAAAATATCCATATAACGACGTTAACGCTCTAGAAACCAGACTTTGCAGCTGGAGATTTTAAATTTTGTATGCAGCATTGCAGTGTGGCAAAGCACAAGCCTATTATTATTGGGTACATTTCGCTGGTTTTTGTGGTTTCCATGGCAACAAGACAGAAATCTCCATCCGCTCGTCTGTCCGTCCGAATTCGGCGTTAAGGCTTTAGAAGCTGGACCGTTCCATCCAGAGATTTCAAATTTGGTATACAGCATTGATGTGTGGCAAAGCACAAGCCTATTGAAATTGGATACATTTCGATGGTTTTGTGGTTTCCATGGCAGCAAGACAGAAAATATCCATGTAACGACGTTAACGCTCTAGAGGCCGGACCATTGCAGCTGGAGACTTCAAATTTGGTATACAACATTGTTGTGTTTCAATGCACAATTGGGTACATTTTGAGGCTTTTGTGGTTTTCATGGCAACAGGGGGTATTCCTGTAATCTTTGAGTACAGATGATCAGAAATGCAATGACCACACATTTCTAGCCAGCTGTAACTCAAGGGTCAAAGCGCCACCTCTAGTTTCTGCTAGATTTGAGGGGTGATAAAATCATGAGTTTGGCTGGTACAAATTTGATCCTGAAGTAGGGAATGATCGAATGCTGATATAATAATCCCTGTAATCATTCAATCACAGGAAGTGAAATTTGGGGGTGATCAAATTTATTAGAACAGGAAGTTGACAAAATGGTTCAAAATCATCCATATAATCCAGTATTCTTTTGTTATTTCATTTGATTTCAGAGAGTGGTCAAATTGATAAGAACCACAGATTGAATTTTGTCCTCAAACTTGGAGATAATTTTGATAGAAGCATTATAGGATTTACTGTATGCCTAACATGTCTAATCTACCTCTGAATTATTATATTATTTCATATGCAAATGGCATTTTTGGGGCAATTATTTCATCAATCTTAAAGATTTAATCAACCTCAAAATGTAGACTGTCATCAAATTTTCTGAAACTGTGAGATTGAGTCTATTTGACCACATCAATATCAACTTGTGTCCAGCGTTCATGAGAAAATGGGAGAAAATGAGCATCAAAAATAGATGGCATGGCATGCCGTTACTTGTTTCAACTGTCATGGCAAAGCGCAGCGTGTGGCTTGATTGTCAACAATATGACATCACAATTGAAAGTGGGCATCCTCACTGCTTACTGGATGATGTCATAATGTGGAGTGCTGTATGACTGACTTCCTCTCCATTCCAGATTATGCGGCTGTGCATGCTATGACGAGATTGAATTTCATCGAAGCGAAGGAAATTTTTCAAATTTCTCTGACTGATTTTCTTACTTTTATGGGGTATATTGACCTTGCTGTTATCAAACATGAAAACTCTGATGTCTTAGCATACCTCGATGCTGAAAACAGTGCAGTTGAGAGTTAACAAATTGCTCCAATTTTGAGGTTGATTACATCTTTAATAAATGCATATCCTATCAATGCTCCCCAATTATGTAATAACTAAGTGTTTTCAAACCATAATAAATGTTGCTAAAGTTGTATCCTTAATAACTTGTTTGGTTACTAGTTTCCAACTTCTAAAATGCCTCCCAAAGAACATTATTTCATATACAAAAATTTTGCTTTATACATAACAAATTGTCATTTCATTGAGTGAAAAATAGTTCTTTATTTCCTTTCATGCATGTTGATCTTTTCATTTCATTACATTACATTTTCATTTCATTACAGAATCTGTGATGGACAAAAAGATAAAAATGGTAAGAATCTACTTCGATCTTTTGCTTGGATATAAAGAATAATTACAGAGCAGAGTTCTTGTAATGTTACTAGAACAGCTGGGGAGTTCTAAATGAAGAGTATACGTAAGGGAGCGTAGCAAAAATTGGAACGCAATTTTTGTTCCAGTGGAACAAGAGAATGCCCACTGTTGAACGTTTCAGTAACTTGGAACATTCGGCAGGACCATTCCACCTACCAGGAACGTTCAGCATAAAGGTACCCGAACGTTCTGAAGCACCTGAATGTTCTGATGCACCCGAATGTTCTTGTATCTAAAACAAGAACGTTCGGCAGGAACGTTACCTCTGTACAGAACGTTCAAGGCTCTAATGTGGAATGTTCCAGTAGCTGAAAATGGAACGTGGCTGCATCCAATACTGGACGCAAATGTTCCATTGGAACGTTCCGATTTTTGCTACGCTCCCTAACTAAGAGGCATCTGCCATATGTGACTGACTATGTACATGTATATTGTCAATAGATGGTATGAAAACAACAAATTGTCATCTATCTAATTTGCATAATGATAAACAAATATTTTGTTCCCTGACAGCCCTGTGGGGCTCTCAGGGCTCGTTTTGCACATCCCAGGCCGTGGTAAGAATAGAAAGGACTCACTCCTCATACGCGGTGACTCACTGGGGCCCTCATGGGGTTTCCGGGTGTGAAAAGGAACCCCACCAGTTGATGCAATCCACCATAACTGATGACCTCTGTGGTCGATTTTTGTAATCATTTCTGGATCTCTTCAAAGTCAATTATAAAACTTATATAATACCTTGGGTATCTGGTAATCTGATAACAAAAATGGTTCTTAACCAGTCTCAAGTCCTGCTGTTTAATTATTTGTCATGCCAGTTTTCTGTATTTGTTTCCAGTTGTACTAGCGGAACAAGTAAGGAAGTATAAAGAAGTCTTTATTGAAGCTTCACGGAAGGTTTGTACCAGTAATTGCACATATAGTGTTTGTATTATGCTCAGGACTGTTCCAGTAGAATCCCATCTTCGCCAGTCCAGGTAAATCCTAAATCCTCGCAGAGGGTTTACCTGGACATTTTTGGTCATTCGAATGAGTTCTTGAGTCGATGCCTGTTTTATGCAATCTCCTACATTTCATTCCCTCGCTTGTTTTGAATTATGATGTCGGTATCCCAGGCCTGCGGTTTTTGCTTTGACTTCCGATGTCGATTTCACCTTCACATCAAAGCAGTTTGGCCGGCGATGAAATTCAAACCTGTCACATCTCATATCTCGCAGCGGATTGGCCTAATCAACTAGCTTAGCGCATTCACTGATTGGGTTGATAAAGATGAAACTCCTTGATCCATTTAAATCCAGAACTCGTATTGGTAAGTAAGCAAGCGAGTGTATCGACCCTAACAGACCGATCGATACACTGGCTCGCGAGGATGGTAGATTCCAGGACGTTAACATTTTTATCTCTTTGCTCATCACAGATCCTGTAATGAAATGAAAAGAGACTCAAAGATCACCCTTTAATATGATTGAAATAATCAAGAAATAATAATTATATGTGTAATTTTGAACCATTTTGTCCACTTCCTGTTCTAATAAATTTGATTATCTCCAGATTTTATGGTGGGACATTTCACTTCCTGTGATTGAATTATTAGAGGGATTACCATAGGACCCATAGAAAAACAACTTTTCATCAACACCCACCACCCATATAGATTAATTGCAGACCACAGAAACATGATTGTTTAGCCCAGTTCTTAATCAGTCCCCACTCATCTGATACAATAGTTGCTGTCCAATGACAACAGCAGATTCACAAATGGAGATGGTGCACATTGTGAACATACACAGGCAGTATTTTCGTTATTTTGGGATTACACTTTATTAGTATAGCACAGATTCTAGTGCTGGAAATTGGTCGAGTCCCATGCGGGATTCGAACCAGCGATCCCCAGAGTCAGGCACCTAATCGCCAGCACTGTATGTTGGCGATCTAAATCACTCGGCCAACGGGCCTCACATTAGGTGCCTTACTCTGGAGGTCGCTGGTTCTTATCCCGTATTGGACTCAACCAATTTTCAGCACTAAAATCTGTGCTATACTAAGATAGTGTAATCCCAAAATAACGAAAATACTGTTATGCGATCACTTTCTAATTGATAAAAAATATCTTCCTTAACTTAAACAGGGTTCGTACATTTGAAAGACTTGAAGATGACGATTTAGAATAAAGCCTTGAAAAATAGAAAATTGTGCTAAAGACCTTGAAAATGATAATTCCTATCCATTACTGTCAAATCATTTGTCAAGTTGTAGCTCGAACTTGTACTGTCCTTTGTCATTGGCTGGCATTCTTTAATCATTCAAAAGAATTTTCAAGTCTGTTCGAAAGACCATGTATGAACAATGTTATATTTGTTGACAAGAAATTCGTACTGAAGTTTAAGTAAAAAAATTAAGAAAGTTGATCAGTATAGCTTCAATGACACTGGATTTATGCTTTGAAAACAGGAACTATTACCTTGAAAAGACCTTGAAAATTGGAAGCTTCAGGGTGAATGAACTCTGCATACAGTTTAACAGACGAAAAGATTATTATTTCTAGGCAGGTTAAGCTGACCGTACCTGCCACTCCAGTTTGAACCAGTGTCCTGTTCACTGTAATGATCTTGATCTCAGACAGCATGGATTCAGATGAGGCCATGAAGTATAATGCAAGATGTAAACTTCAATTCTCACACAAATTAATCAATAATTTAGTTTATTATACCTCTTGAATATTCATGAAGGGATTCTGTTATTTCATTGGTCAAACTTTAGCTAGCAACGAGTCCCAGCTGATGTGGGTGACGTATTTGTCAGGTGAAACACTCGAGGTCAGGAGTCAATATTGAGATCATGTGATCAGGAGCCGATTTCATGAAACCTCACTTGACTTTCAAAGGGCGATTTTCGCACTTGACCAAGTGCACTTCAAAAAAATCTCAAGTTGTGTTTCACCAAAGGTTTTTGGCGGCACTTGGTCAAGTGACGTTTGAAGTGACCTTTTTGGATTTCTTCTGCGCGGTTTGGTAATAAATAGTACCCCTGCAGAATCAAGTGTATGCTCAAAATACTTTGTGCGTAGGAGCCGATCGGTAGAATTTCAGGTGTCAAATAAATATGTTTGTGCCATTTTTGGATCTATGAGATGAAGAACAATGCCCGTACGTGCATTATGATGCATGGGCCATGAAAAAAACTTATTTTTCGACATCATCTCCCTTCATATTGGTCATTTCAAGTACGTTTTTATTTCAAGTGCGGTTTTCAAGGAAGGTCCAACCACACTTGAACTCAAATGCGATTTCGGGTTCAAGTGAACTTTCATGAAAAGTAAAAACTCAGGTCAAGCATGTCAAGGGAGGTTTTCAAGCGCACTTCAACTTTCAAGTATGAAAATTGCCTCAAGTGAAGTTTCATGAAATCGACCCCAGTGTTTACATGTGCTGTCCGACGGTCCCCCTTCGTGGTAGAGGGGATAAAACTACTCTGTGATTCGAGGTCAAACTTGGAACAGTGATGGGTGGTCAGATTGATGGATGACCCCAAATATAAAAATTCGGTATAATAATACACTTATTGACTTGTGACAGAGTCAATACCATGACACCTGCAGCCTTGGCCAGACTTGGTTGGAGCGGACCTGACCAAGTCTGGTCTCGGGTCCAGGTTTCATGGTATTGACTCCGCCACCAGTTAATGTATAATGTTCTGTATTGTTTCGAATGAAACTTGACCTTGAGAGTGGTGCCTCCAGATGTCCTTAGTGTTCCTTGGCAGTCTACTATCTCCTGATCAGGGATTCATACAAGTCACTTTTTACCAGGGGTAAAATTCATTTGAAAACTCAAATCAGACGTCCAAGTTTGATTAAATATATTTAGGATTTGACGAAAACTTGATAGCCTATTAATTTTAGGGATGAAACCATGTAAGAATGGTGATAAATTTGAAGAACTACTCAAATTGAAGAAAATGCTGAAAACTGAATCCACTCATTTGAGTAAAAAATACTCAAATTTTCAACTTCTATGGATCCCTGCTGATATATTCCACAAAGCACATTTTGCAGATTTTTGAAACCAAATCTTCATACAGGAACACCATCTAATAACAGGCTGAAAATGTTAATTTAGACATACCAAAAATACTGAAGACCTGTCAGCTAGTGTGATGATGCAGCAAACAAGAATACTGAGTGCATGGTTGTGTTGTTGTTTTTTTCAACAGGCAATTAAATTAGATGAGGCCTTGTCGGAGTACCTGGGAGCCCAAGCTCAGGCAACAAATGATCAAGGTAAAAACTTTTTTGAATTGTCCTACCTTGATAACTCCATGCCATGGCAGAATTTGATTACAGATTTATGATAACATATAACTAGAATGTATAATTTAGGACTAGTTGAATGATAGTCTACAGAAATAGAGCCAGATAATTTATCATTTTATGTGATGAATAAAAAGAAGACGAAGTCTACACTCACTTGTTTTTCATTGATCCAATTTTTGCTGCTCAGCTGAGGAAATATCCGAAGCCGTGACCGTAAGGCCATGTCCCCAGTGTGGTCAAAATATGGTCCTCAAGGCTAGGAAGGAGAACAAGGGGTGAGTAAAATCTTCATATACCGGTACACTATATTAAATAAAAAAAGAAATCATTCTGATACCAAGGGCCCCTGGGGCTCCCAGAGGTTAACCTGGGTTGTTGTTGTGCACACCCCAGATCATGATAAGAATATTAGGGTTTCAGCTACTCAGACATCTTGTTACAAAAGGTGGCAAACTGGGCATCCATGGGGTCCTAGGTGTAAAAAGGAATAGGACCCAAACATCGTCAAACAGTGTTGAAAATGACGTTAAATCTTACTCTTGTACGAAGGAAGAAATTCACTGGCCTAGAAATATTACTATAAGTACGTAGTTTGATTAATTATGTTACAATCTGCTAGATTACCGCATCTGATATAAATATTACGGTAAGTTCCCTAAGTATTCGTGACCGGAAGTGAATATCACAGTCGTGAAAAACTGACCACTTCCGAATAGTTTGTGCAGGTCAGTTCAGAAAAACGGGCGTTTTCGTAAATTAGAGTCCCCATATTAAATGCCCATACCGTTCACAATGAAAGGTCACAATACGTCGATTGTGGTGTTTATTTAATTTTGTGATATTTACCCCAGACAGCACTCTTAAATGATATAAGATTGACAACCACGAGATATTCACTATACTTTGTGCGTAGAATGAAGCCTAATATACTTCTGCGAAGTTCAGTGGTACGAACATGTGTGGTCGAGGGGAAACACGGAAGCCAAACCCGGGAAATTTTTGTTGTGCGTTTAGATTTGTCCGGCAATAATTCGCAATTGATCAAAGGATAAATAAAGCATTCTTTCTGCTCTTTAACCATTAAATTAGGTTCGAATAATTGACTGCGATGATCGGCTGACAATGAAGAGATTAGTTTCATCGGACGCCCGGCCAATTTAAAATCACAAATTCGCGTATATCCTTATATTAGTACATACGGGACAAGGGCATATTCTGTCACTTTATAGACATTCTGATATTTTCTTTATTTTCTCTTCAGGACATGCTTGAACACTTGCAGAATTTTTTTCACGGCCGAGAATACTAGGCACAACTATCACAGTGACGCCAATGATGTTTACGTGAAAATATACAACTTTCTAATGAAGAAACACAGATTACGTCATTTTCAGATTGAGAATCAAACCTAATAATTTCTTGATTGCTCTTCATTGAGAAATATTGTGGAAGGGCTTTTCAAACTGTTTATGTCAATGAAACGAACAGCAAATTAAGCAAGCGCCCGACACTATCTGAAGCCCCATATCAGGGCCAACCCGACTGAGATCCATATCAGGGCCAACTCGTCTGAGACGATATACAATCTTCCCAGCTGGAACGAGCTCATCCCGCCATGAATAGCGGCTAAACGAAAGACATGAATTGCTTGCCCATTCTAACAGTTCACTGTATCCCTTCGATCATTTATTAACAAATGTATGAAAACACTTACATAGAATTAGGTGGGGTCTGTAGACATGGAAGAATGAAAGTTTCAACATGCCACGTGTTGGTTGTACATTTTCCCGCCATACGGAGTTGCAATAACATCACGTGATCAATACTTGGATAACATGGCACGTGGGCCAAACTTTCACTTGTACAAGGTTCCTGCTTCATAATATATTCAGCCAACACAACCTCAATATATTATGCCTTCGTAACAGTGAGATCACGACTCTCATGAAAAAAAATTGGTTCAATCTGTTTCAGATGTAAATGTATTCTGGAATATTTCTGACGAAAGACAGATCGATAGATGATGATGACGAAACAGCGAAATGTACAACCGTGTTTTTATCTTATATTACTTCATGGGTTCAGCAAAATTAATTCACATTTCAGACAGTATAATTTAGAGAACAAGTAGACAGAAAACCTATTAGTTTATTCCATCTTTTTATTTTCTTAACTTTTAATCTCAACCAACTATTCCCATCACCTCCGCTTCAGTTGCTATCAAATTACCACCTATGATCTCGGCTATCTTACGTAAACGTCTCTTCCGACATTCAACTTTTGTGTCAATAATCAAGTCAGAAGTACCGTAATATCTTCACTAATAGTGTAAAAAAAATCTCAAAAATTCTAATTTTCAATGACTTTCAAGGCCTTTAATTTTCAATATAAAAATTATGCACTTTTACAAACTTTTAAGGACCCATGCGAACCATGAAACAATGACACCGTGCACAATGACGCCGTTCCATGCTTTTTACGGCTATGAAGATTTCGATGCAGCCATATGTCACGGTTAATCCTGCACGTCACAGCTTTCCTTTCATGATAATTCTCTGAATAATATCCTCGTTTCTATTTTATCCACGGGTGATTGAAGAGAATAAGTCTGTACTATTGCTTGCTCCTGAAAAGTTAAATACAAGACCGCAAACTTCTTTCGGTATATGCATCACCGTGAATTCCACGGCCGTAAAATATTCTGAATCGCTGCGTTCGTAGGAAATGATACGTTTCTAAATTATTTTTGTCTGAACAGTACAAAATATGTTTTCAGTATCATAGCTGGGAATCTCAACATTCGTGTCTTCGGAAAACAAAATCCGAAGTCGGACCCAAACAGGCGCGTTTCTGGTTTTAGGGTGAGGCACACGTGGCATACAGTCGCCAAAATTAATGCAACTTGGGGTTGGGGTTGATCGTAAATCTCTACCCCGCGACTAAGAAAATCCGTGGTTCAAATGTCCGGTCAAACTTAAGCATTATATTTTTTTAAGACCGAATGAAACGTAACTTCCAGTTCTTCATTTTGATATTTTCAGTATAATGTCGAATGTATGCTCTCTTCAATCGGCAATGTTTAATATCGCACGTCCCCGTAAACCGGCAATATTCCCAATTTAATGACCATGAGAAATCGCGGTTTAAACATTGGATACATTTCGTTTGAGACATAATGAAAATCAACTAAGTTGTTACAGTTGGTTATGTTCAAAATGTTAAAAAAGTTTGCAAGGTTTATCAAATACTAATTCTAAGGAAACTCGTTGATCTGGAAGTTTTTCCATCGCACTACTACATAATATTATCAATCTCGCGACCACGATAAATGGGGGATTTTCGAATAGTTAGGAGCGCGGTTTTTCGCGAATGGGCCGTTTTCAATTACTTAGGGAACAGTGTCACGTGACCTGGCGAAAAATGCCCGTTTTCGAATTTACTTAGGGTCGCGAATACTTAGGAAACTTGCCGTATGTAAACATAACTTGGCATTAACTTTCATAAAACTCGATTTATTAAAACAATCACATTTTGTAACCATCAGTTTGTATATTTGTTTGCCTGAGCTGTATCGCCAGAGTTTTTCGGATTCTGTCAAAATTTTATCCGAATTTTCTTAGATTTGAGTGGGTAATGTACATGTTAAATTAGGCCAGTTCTCAAAATTTATCAAACTAGTGTTTTGCCGATTAACTAACTTTTTTTCAATGATTGATTTATTTGCATACATAAAATGCTTCCTGAAGATTGCAGAATGCGAAAAATAAAAGTTTGTATTAATTCGCACTGATGTCAACATTGGCATATTAGTGAAATTGATATAGGTTGTTGCTTGTTGATAACACTGTCACTGTCTCAAAATCTGTATTTGTTGCACCACTCGTCTCTTCCACAGGTATTACATTGGTTGTATGGGTTACCCAGACTGCAAACAGGTCATCTGGTTACCTGATTTTGTCCTGCAGGCCACTGTACAAACTGACACCTGTAACAGGGTAAGTCAAGTACAGTGAAACCTGTGTAAACTGACCATGCTTGAGACCAGATTATAGTGTCAGTTTTGACAGGATTCTGGTTTATCAAGGTTCAAAATACCTTAAATTTAAGTATTGGGATCCAAGATAATGTCAGTATTTAGAGATTGGTCGATTTACCCAGGTTTCGTTATTCACGGGTTTCACTATATTATTGTGGTTCTTAAAGAGGTAATAGCATCATTTGAAAAATATTTAGCAAATAACATATCTTGCTAAAAAGATATTTAGTAGCTGTGATCAACAACAGTGATTGTTTTTCTGTGACTTCAATTTTTAATATCACAGGCATTGAAATCACACTACTGACATTCTCGGAAAAAACATAACAGCAGCTGCACTTGACTTCAGTGCCTGAGATGACGCTGCAAAACGTGTATTGGCATTCTTGGCATGATGCTTTGCAACGTTATACACTATGTTAGAATTATTATTGCACTGTGACGGCTTCTAACGTGATGTCATGGACACCAGGTCACGTTATCCTACTGTACATCATCTCAGTCATTTTTATCTTGTTCGCTAGACTGGTCCCTATACAAAATACAAAACTTCGTGACTTCAAAAGCCTTTATAAACTAAGTTTACCCGAACAATTAAAATCATGCAACTACCTCTTTACAGTCTCATTTCTTTCCTTACTAGTTTCTGTCACTTAAAAGGATCTTTTTTACCCAGTTCTAATGTTATACCCTCTGACCGCATCAAATAGCATGCAGCACTTCAAACAAATCACTCATAGCCTGCATACTTCTGTGTTCCCCACTACTTCTTTTTCGCTCATTTCTGCCACAAACTGGCACATTCGTTGTCTGATTACAGGGTTTGAAAATCAGGTCAAATTGTGACATACAGGTTTGAAATAATCACAAATAGGTTGGAAATATTTTGGTGACCTGTTGCTATATTTATTTCTTGTCAGTTATTCCGTTTCATTTTGTTATCATTCCAGTGTCAGCCGGGTCCAGTTCACATGATCAAGTTTAATTTCAAGAGAGGTTCTGTAGCCCCCATGTTACCTATGGAGTAAGAATCAATTTCAGTCGTTATATAATTGTGTGACCAATCTTTACTGACAGAGATGCCTAGGTTAACTGACTTTACACTGGACACCTGCTTGGGATTCCGCCAAAATTGGTATTGGAGTATTGTCATCATGTGTGTACGTACGTAATAGGTCCATCTATGTCTCAAGGATATACAATGAGCATATGTGCTCATGTTACAGAACTCTTGAAAAATTTAGTCTGATTGACCTATATTATTTGATTCACTACTAGGTTAAACTGTCAGTTTTGTCACCAATTGCTTGTTGCCTTCAACTGATTGTTCTTCAACAAGGACTCTATTTTATTACCACCAAGGCTGAGGGGTTCTCAGTGCTTTGCACGTGTCATCGTCGTAATGATATAATCTCTGTTTTCAGGTACGTAGGTTGTATAGGAGGCTGTGATGAGACGCTAACAGAATCCCTGAATATTACAGCTTACAGGCCATCACAAACTAATGCACGAACCTCCCAGTCTAACGCACGGTCAACCCAGTCCAACTCTAGACCCCCTCAGACCTCCATGAGGACACCCCAGCCAACCAGACCTTCTCAACCCCCTGCTAATTCTGGCAAGTTGATATGGTTTCACTGCAAAATATCAGTTTACGAGACTTATTTCATATATATGTGGGACTGGATGACATGGCAGATAATGTCCCATATAATTCTATTGAACTGGAGAATTTGAAAGAAAAACTGAAATTTCATCATATACATGTAGAATCTTATAGGATATAAATCCTATAAGATTTGATCCTATAGGATTAATAAATGATTTCGGCAAATCCTATAGGATCAAATAGGATTTTTGTTTTGTTTTTTGGTAAGGCATTATTGAATTTTTTGCAGGATTTGTTCACAAATCAAAAATCGGATTGTTTATACATAATGCAGCAAGTTAATATGGATAAGACAGTCATGAAGGATCAACTGGAATATGTTCGTCGATAAATGAGAGACGAATTATATTGTGGCACAATCTGACCTTGAAAATGTAGATGTAGCCGCTAAGACAAAGTTCCCGCCTCATTCAGATAAATGAGATATTAACAAGAACAGGTTGCAGATGGCAGTCATCTTGAAATCCAAAGTGGTGACTGTTTCTGAAATATATCTGTTCTGCTACCATCTGGCTTGCCCTGGAAATGTGGGCATTGCCAAAAAGTTTCAAATGGCAGCTATCTTGGAATACAAGATGGCCGACATTACAAGATGTCTACAGAGCCACCATTTAAAGGCTTGCCCCTGAAAATGCGGATGTAGCCACTGAAATAAAGTTCATCACATTGTTTGGTCAGGATATAGGACAAAACTAGGTTTCAGAATCCAAGATGGTCCCAATTCAAAGAGGTCTACAGTTCGACCAGCAGGGGCCTTAAGTCTGAAAATGTGGGTTCATACCTGGGTTAATGAAAAAAAGACTTGCAACATCAAAATTTGTAATATGGATGGTTGCCAAGAATGAAGCCGAAACATCATGTACACAAGCCTGTGGACTGATACAGCCGTATGACATGTGAGCTAATAATCAACATTTTGTAACGAATTCTTACTTTAACACTAGGTGACTTTCTTCTGGAGGATGTTCAAATATTTATTTTCTTCTGTGTTCCCAGGTAATAACAGGGGAGGCAACTCTGGAGCTGGAGGAATTCGAAATTTCGCCACATCAACAAGCCCCTCCCCTTCCAGAGACAGTGGGTATACTGGAAGTTTCAACAGTGCTCATAACAACACAACCTTTAACAGCTCATTCACAAGTAACTCGAATACGTCTAGAACGACTCAAAATAACAGACCAGGAAACTCCTGGACTTCCCAATCCGCGAATACTTATAACAGTGTTAATAGTAACAACAGAACAAACGAAGCTTTTGGAAGGGGAGATAACTTTCGAACTCCTCTGACAACTGTTAACCAGACTAATACGTTACCGTCAAATTCCTTGCCTGGTGATGACGACACTGGTGGTAGCAGTCAGATTGTTTGTAACTGCGGTGATGACGCCTTACTGTTGACTGTGAGAAAGGAGGGTCCGAACACG
Organism: Hanleya hanleyi; assembly: GCA_036873755.1. Classification (NCBI taxonomy): domain Eukaryota; kingdom Metazoa; phylum Mollusca; class Polyplacophora; order Lepidopleurida; family Hanleyidae; genus Hanleya; species Hanleya hanleyi. Next base: position 178,889 of record JAVTVY010042458.1, read on the forward strand.
GGTAGACAGTTTTACAAATGTCCTAAACCTAGTGGCTCTGGTTGTACGTTTTTCCTCTGGGCGGACCAACCACCTGAACAACCCGCTTCTGTCCCTAGTCATCATGGTAACAGGTGAGATGTACCCTTAACTTCAGTGGGGAGGGGGGGGGGGGGAATTTGGCTTAATGTCACACTCAAGGTTGTTTCACTGTGACAGTCAGTTTGGTTGGTAGAGGAAGCTGGAGTACCCGGAGAGAACCATCGCCCGTCGGCAAGTAACTGACAAACTTCCACACATGGACCAGCTGGGCCCCACATTAATCCTTGAACAACGCTGTCTTGCTTCGTTGTCCGCGACACTGGTGCACAGCATGTGGGCCACAGTGAGCTTCGGGTTGTACTCATGATCTCTACACTATGTTTATAACATGGAGCGGGTTTTTCAACTATTGATAACTGGTGTAAATATGATAATATGGATAAAATATTCCCACCATTCCAAGAAAGGACCAACAAGCTTACATTTATGATAACCCTGGCAACCTCAGGTCGAAAATACGACTTATTTATTAGTTATTTATTAATAAATATATTCTCATTTCTGAGGTAAAGACCCGGAATTGTTTGAATTGATGAACCGTCGAAGCTCAAGCGGTCAGCCGGGAGTCGGTGCACAGCCCGCTGCCATCGAGGCCAGAGAGCATTGTCCAGGGATTAACGTGAACTATAGTGCAAATTGCCCATTTGACAGGTGTAACGGGCTACACCCGTATTTTTTTGACATTCATTAAACAATAAGCAGATTATTGTAATTGGATTGAAGACTGCCATTGTACATCAATTTGTGTGATTGAAGGTTTTCGTCGTTGAGTTGACACTTGTTGTTGTTGTTGTAAATTGGTTTGTTACGTGGTGGTGAATATTTACCTCCCGAGCCTGCAATTTTGTATAAATCTTACGCAGCAAACCTCTCTGGATGTTGAAGGAAATGCCTTGATGACGGATCGTTCATACCTCCATGGAAATTATCTATTTTATTGCTCGAAAGTTGCACAACTTTCCGTCAAAGATTTCGCCATCTCGCCCAGCTGAAAGCGAGTTGTCAAGCTAGCACGTGCGCTTTTGGAGGCGCGACGACGAATATGCATTTGATTGGCTGATGCTCGGCGGTCGAAGGTCACACCAGCAAGCTATAAATAGCGAGTCAAACCAAGGCTCGCTGGCTCATTTCCTAAAATGATGCCCATGGACGAAGTTGTTCCCGATATTTTCCTCTTCGATGAGAGATGGGGGGAGATGACCGATCTTATTGAATAATAAATGCCACCGGCGATGATTGATGTAACTGAACAGTAGTTGTACTATCCGCCACCGAGCCGATACCAACACATGTTCATTGTTTACACAACATCGTCCGTTCAAAGGCTGTATCATAACATTACGTCATTCCACCGTATACGGTGGAGCACATGTCGATTTCTGATGACGAGACGACCTCAGATGAAGACGAATATATAATTGAATTACTTTTATTCTTGGACCTGGAAATTATAGGACTCTAAGAGGGATTTCACCACACAAGGCTTGGACTACACCAGATCCGGTGGTAGGTTACATCTGGCTAGTATTTTCCCCACCGAGTACGGTGGTTGAGAACTTTACTTCGACCAGTTGACCTATCACCACCAGATTCGGTGGTAATTCACACACATACAAGGAAAACTCACCTTTACACCAGATCCGGTGGTAGGACACATCTGGCTAGTATTTTCCCCACCGAGTACGGTGGTTGAGAACTTTACTTCGACCAGTTGACCTATCACCACCAGATTCGGTGGTAATTCACACACATACAAGGAAAACTCACCTTTACACCAGATCCGGTGGTAGGACACATCTGGCTAGTATTTTCCCCACCGAGTACGGTGGTTGAGAACTTTACTTCGACCAGTTGACCCATCACCACCAGATTCGGTGGTAAATCATATACTCACAGTTATAACTCACCATTACACCAGATCCGGTGGTAGGTTACATCTGGCTAGTATTTTCCCCACCGAGTACGGTGGTTGAGAACTTTACTTTGACCAGTTGACCTATCACCACCAGATTCGGTGGTAATTCCCACACTCTCAGGCATAACTCATCATTACACCAGATCCGGTGGTGCTATAACTGACAATTCTGGGATGAGATGAAGGGACTACCCTGGACCATTGATACAGTGAGAAGACGCAAAGTGACAATATTAACAAAGTCATACATCCGTTTTACTGTGTATTTATTTATCGGTATGGAGAATAAAATCGTTCCCGTTATATTTTAACCTGAATACAATCTCTGTTTTCTATGAGTCTGTGTTTTGCATGCTTATCACTGTCTGGTACGAATCCGGTCGATGGTTTACAGAGTACCTAACTCTGATGTGATATTCTACCTCATCCGAATTATACCGCCTCCGAAGAGTATGATTGCAGCACTAGTGAGATACACTGGGTGCATGGGGTAGACTGTTACACAGGGTCGTATACTACCTTGAAAATGTTAATTCAGAATCAAGGCCTTGAAAAACGAAATATTGTCCTAAAGACCTTGAAAATGGGAATTCCTGTCCATTGTTATCAATTCAGTTGTCAAGCTGTATCTCAAAGCTGTACTGTCCTTTGCTGTCGGATGGTAAAATTAACCCCATCATTGCGATATATTCTTCAATCATCCAGAAAGAATTCCCAAGTCTATTCAAAAGACAAAGTATGAACAGTATATTTGTTGACATGAAATTCATTCTCATGTTTAATTTAAAAAATTAAGAAAATTTATCTGTGTAGCTTCAATGACACTGAAAGTAGTAGACCTTGAAAACGGAAAATATTACCTTGCGAAGACCTCGAAAAGGACTTGAAAATTGGATGCTTCATTTTGTACGAAACCTGATTAGAAATTTTCCTCTTAACTTAAAATTCAGTTGGATATTTCCAAATGTGGATATTCTGCTTTAGTGGAGTTCAGCTTTTTTCCAGTCGTGCTCTGACATAATATGTCACGGATTCTGATTGTGCAAACATTGTTAGCTGAAATATGACATGACCTGATCGCCTCTTGTTGAGAATGAAGTAAATGTGGAAAATGTTATTTGTCACCAATTATTAATGGATTCTTGGGAAGTGTGGAAATGAAAATGTGTGAAATGAATATGTCTAGATGCTGTGTAAATGTAAAATGTACATTTGGTCACAGATCCGGATCCTTTTTAAGGATGATATACCCGAACGTACTTCATCACAAATCGGTACCAGAATGCATCAGGTACTACTATGCACCTACTCCGCTATCCCGATGACGTTAGGGGGCATTTTGCATGGTTCAGGTTCGCTCTTAAAATTTTATTGTGATATCTTGTTGAACTACACAGACACACAATAGAGAAATATTCAGGTGAACCTTTTCATTTCCATGTCTCAATTCAGTGGACAGTTTTCCGCAAGTCGTCAGAGAGCGCCATCTGGTGGTGGAAGTGGTGACGGACAGTGCACATGTAACTGTGGCCAAGAAGCTAAATCGTAAGTACGCATGGGGAGAACCGGGAGAAGTCGGGAAAATGCAAACGGCCTTGAAAAGTCCTTGAATATCATTCTTGGGGTTGGGAAAAATAGCATCCATCCATAATTCATGCAATCAAAAATTTCACTAACGTCTCAGGGAGCTTGTCCTGCTTGAGAGATTTACTTTTGTCGAAAATGAAAATCTCTGGAAGTGTGGATGTCTCAAAATACACATAAACTGGTTTGGTAAAATGCGTATTACGTCAGCACTTTTGCAGAGTTAGTTACTGCGCATGTGAAGAAGTTGACTTCCGGTACCCACATGGCGAGGGTTAACAGGGTAAAAAAAAAAAATTGAGACCAATATATTAATGATATGTATAATAAATCAATATAATACTATTAAGACATGAAAATCAATGGAATTCTTGTATTCTTACTGCATTTTAAGATTGCCATATAGGTTCTGTAACCAATAGATCAAAATATCACTTGAGATGAGTACAATGGAATCTAACCTATTACATATTATGTAATGTACTGTAATACTGAGTCTGTATTTTAAGCCCACAATGACTATATTTCGGATGAATCAATATATTAATATGCTATGAAAACAGTGGTATCTTAATGCAAAATACGACCTACTATATATGAAAACCTATATTGATAATATTTGTGATAAATCAATATATATTACTATGAGATGAAATCCTCGTGGGTTCGTCCGTTTGTGTGAATCCTATACCCGTCATTCACTTCGTAAGTTACTACAGTCTTATAAAACTGGTGTTGGTAATTGTAATCTTTACTGGTAACGATAATTTACACAAAATATCTCCTCCAAGCAGCGCGCAAATTGCGTGGTTTACCGTTTCCAGGGGCAACATTTTGTAAACCCTAATGGCCGCTAGGGTTTGTTAAAGAACTGACACCAAGTCCATAGTTTGAGCATGAGGATTCTGTCTTTAATCTCCCAGTAGGAAGGATGAAAAATACCCCCAGTAGCTTGCTTAAAGGCGGTCAACTGGTCACACACCATTTACCATTTCACCAGAATATCACCACATGGCCTTCATTGTTGTTGGAAAACGCCATAAAAATGAATGAAGTAATTCAGCACGCAGTCACAGATATAATTCCATCCCCTGGCAGCTATATAGCAACACACCAGATCACACCACAACACATCCGGACAGTGGGGGGGTGGAAGAGATTACCGGAAAATCGAAAACAACAGCGTAACTTTCGACTGCGTACCGTCAGAATAGAAAATGGCGGTGGGTGGCGCTTTACCCACGCTGTCGGGGACCTACGGAAACTGCCGACTAGACACTTCGGAAGCACCAAAAAACCTCAGACGTGCACGAATTATACACTCGGACTCGACAATATAACAGGGCTCGGAATACAATACTAATATATCGCGCCACCTATCACACTCCCCTGCTAAGATATTGCTGTCTCGGCAATACGATAATCTATATACATGAAGAAAAAAGACTACGATGTTGGTGTAACAGTAACACCGGCTAACATTTGCACTAGTAACAGCTGTGTTTGAGCTATGTTAGACAATACATTTGGGTCTACACCAGTATTTGCAGTTAACCCTTGGTTCACAGCGGAACGTGGTAGATTGTAAGGGTGCATGAGCTGTCCAGCTGTGGTACGGCTACTCCTACGTAATGGTGGCTCATTATCAGGAAGGTCAGAGACTGCTCCGTCCACATCCTGGTCATCGAGTACCCGTTCAGGCTCCCCTGCTGTACAGGAAGCACTACCATGGCCTTGCTGTTCAGCAGGCTCAGCATCCAATTGTTCAAGTTCATCTGGTTGTGATTCAGTCGAATCAACATAATTTACTGGTATAAGTAGTCCGTATGACTCCTCATCCTCATCACTTTGGGGTTCCGTTACAGCGGTATTCACAGTTTGTACCTCTGAATCCGCTTCCTTCAAACTGGCTGGGGCTACATCACTAACCAAAGCCTTCGAATCCAACAAGTCTTGTCGATGTAAGGTCTTTTGCTTAATGTCTCCAGCTAATGGCTCTACTGTGAACATATTGTCACCAACTTTAGCAACCACTTTATGAGGTTCAGGTAACCACTCATCTTGAATCTTGTGACGACCTACAACACGATTCTTGAGGAAGACACGTGATCCTATCTGTAAAGGATAGTTGCCTGCATTCTTGTTGTATCTGTCCTGACGCTTTACTGCTTCACGTTCCAACCTTTCGCTTGCCAACTGGAATGCACTCTGTAGTCTCTGGTGGTGTTCAGTTACCCACTCCTCTTGAGGCGCTTGTTCTGGATCCGCAGTCTCTCCTAGCATAAGGTCTACAGGCAGCTTCGGCTCGCGCCCGAAAAACAGATAAAATGGAGCAAACCCAGTTGTTGCATGAGGTGTACAGTTGTATGCATGAGTTAATTCTGGCAGAAGCAGTGGCCATTTGCGTTTTGACTCTGGGGGCAGTGTACTCAAAAGGTTGTGCAGTGTTCTGTTATATCTCTCACACTGTCCATTCTGCTCGGGATGGTATGGCATGGTCCTGGTCTTAGTGATACCATACATAGCACACAGTTCTTCGATGACCTTTCCTTCAAAATTTCGGCCCTGGTCACTATGTAACCTTTTCGGAACACCGTACCGCACAAACCATTCTTGAACTAGAACACGTGCCACTGTCTTTGCAGATTGATCCCTTGTGGCAACCGCTTGTGTGAACTTAGTGTACACGTCAGTTAATACCAGCACGTTCTCCAGGTTGTTGTAGCCTTTCTCGAGCACCGTAAAATCCATAGCTAAGATCTCCAAAGGTCTCTTTGCGATGAGGGATCCTATTGATGTTTTGACGTTCCTGCCCTTCTTACCCAGCATGCACCTACTGCATTCAGTACAATAGGTGGCCACTTCTTTAGCCATGAAGGGCCAGTAACATCTAGCTGTGAGTAGAGACAGAGTCCGGTCATATCCTTGATGTCCCATTTCATCATGGACCGCAGCCAACACTTTAGATTTCAGAGTCTCTAGTAGAAGAACTTGTCGAACCTCATTGCCATTCTTCTTTATCCTCCTATACAGGACACCATCAACCTTGACAAGACGGTCCCAAGACTTGACGAGCTTCTTCACACGTTTACTCTCACCACCTAGCAATCTGTATGTTGGTAGTCTCTTTTGTTCCCAAAAGACATGAAGACGGCCGACGTCTGGATCCGTTTTCTGAAGGTCACTAAGCTCCGATCGCGAAAGACGCGGAATATCAGACGACAACACTGGCTCAGACCCATGTCGTTGTTGTGGAACGTTGACTTCTTCCATCCAAACCTGGCTGATCACTTTCCCAATTGTTTCTGTGAGGTCTCTCGGAAGAGGTGTGGAAGATACGTAGCTGTGTCCACTCTGTACGGAGACTTCTTCAAGTCGTTGAACTTCAGGAGTATGTTCAACCTTCCGGCTCAGGGAGTCCGCATTTTTATTGGTCTTCCCAGATCGGTGCTTGATATCGAGATCAAACTGTGCCAGTTGACCAACCCATCTCATCTCAGTTGCCCCAAGTTTTGCTGTCGTTCTTATGTAAGTCAGTGGATCATTGTCTGTGTAGACTGTACACTTTGCTCCAATCAACATGTCCCTATACTTACCAGTCACTGCCCACTTGAGTGCCAATAGTTCCAGTTTCATACTGCTGTATCGTTCCATATTCTTTTCATTGCGTCGCAGTGCTCTACTCGCATAACTCAGCACAACAGATCCACAAGGTTGCTCTTGCGAAAGGACAGCTCCTAAGCCCAGGTGACTTGCATCAACTTCTAGGACAAAGGGTTTGCTAAAGTCTGGGTAGCCCAACACAGGCGCTTCAGTCAGTTTCACTTTGAGTTCAGCCATGGATGCATCACAGGAGGGATCCCAAGCACCTGTAC
>JAVTVY010042459.1:0-19288 GCA_036873755.1 Hanleya hanleyi
AAGTTCGTTTATATGATGGTGTCCACACCGACAACCGACTAGCACAAATATGGCGTATTACCTATTCATGAAAACAATTTAAGTCATTTTATATGTGATGGGGGCACACCGACAACCGACCACTGTCAGCACAAGCATTACATCATTCGTGTGAGTCCGTGTTAGTTCGTTAAAATATGATGGCGTTCACACCGACAACCGACTACCGCCAGGAATTACTCACATCGAGGCTGCCTATATCGAGCTGTCACATCTCCCGAAACAGGTAGGAAGATCTTATTACTTTTTAGCAGTTTAAATATATATTTACAATTTGATAACTTGCAGTGCTTTCCACTAACACTTACGCACAACTGAAAGCGAATGTCACAACATAGTTTTGCAAAACCGAATTTCACAAAATCATTATGCTGAATATGTATTTAGAAACACGTGGCTGGTACCGTCGGTCGGCAGTCACCGACTGTTACCGTATGTGCCCTCAAGTTGCGGATATATATGAGGATATATATCTATATATATGATGCCGGCCATGCGTAGGCCTTCTGTAGCATTTTTAGCCCATCATCACCAGATGGTGGGCTGTTCAAATTGCTTTTCGTCCGTGGTCAGTCGTCCGTCCGTCCGTCCGTCTGTAAACAATTCTTGTTATCGCGATTTCTCAGGAACTACTGCATGGATCTTTCTCAAATTTGGTACACAGGTTCCCCGTGGGTCTAGTTGTGCAACATACCTTTTGTGGTACGATCCAAAAATCCAATACGGCCACAAGGCGGCCATCTTGGATTTCCCCATGAAAATTTGTTATCGCGATTTCTCAGAAACTACTGCATGGATCTTGCTCAAATTTGGTACACAGGTTCCCCTTGAGTCTAATTGTGCAAAATACTTTTTATGGTTCGATTCGAAAATCCAATATGGCCACCAAGCATCCATCTTTAATTTCCCCATGAAACTTTATCGACATTTCTCAGGCAGTACTACATGGATCTTTCTCAAATTTGGTACACAGGTTTCCCTTGGACTCTCGTTGTGCAAGATACCTTTTCCGGTCCGATTTGAAAATCCAATATGGCCACCAGGCGGCCATCTTAGATTTCCCCATGAAACATTGTTATCGTTATTTCTCAGGAACTACTGCATGGATCTTTGTAAAATTTGGTACAGGACCCCCTTGTGGTCTAGTTGTGCAAAATATCTTTTCTGCTCCGATTCCAAAATACCACGATTCTAGCAGGCGGCCATCTTGGATATCCCATGAAACTTTGTTATTGCAATTTCTCAAGAAGTACTGCATGGATCTTTCTCAAATTTATTTGGTACACAGGTTCCCCGGTTCAGTTGTGCAAGATACATTTTTTGGTCCGATTCCAAAATTCGGTATGGCCACCAGGCGGCCATTTTGAATTTCCCCATGAAATTTCGTTATCGTGAATTATCGTGAATACACAGGTTCCAGTTAGACTCTAGTTGTGCAAGATACTTTTTTTGGTCCGATTTGAAAATCCAATATGGCCACCAGGCGGCCATCTTAGATTTCCCCATGAAACATTGTTATCGTTATTTCTCAGGAACCATTGCAATGGGTCTTTGTCAAATTTGGTACACTGGTTACCCTTGTGGTCTAATTGTGCATGATGCCTTTTGCTGGTCTCGTTCCGAAATCCAATATGGCCACCAGGCGGCCATCTTGGATTTACACATGAAACTTTGTTATTGCAATTTCTCAGGAAGTGCTTCATGGATCTTTCTCAAATTTGGTACACAGGTTCCCTTTGGGGTCCAGTTGTGCAACATATCTTTTCTGTTCCGATTCAAAAATCCAATATGGCTACAAGGCGGCCATCTTGGATTTCCCCATGAAAATTTGTTATCGCGATTTCTCAGGAACTACTTCTCAAATTCTTTCTTAAATTTGGTACACAGGTTCCCCTTAGGGTTAAATTGTGCAAGATACCTTTTCTGCTCCGATTCGAAAATCTAATATGGCCTGATACACCGTCGGTGTGTATGTAACCGACACCAACTATACAAGTTCGTCAACTGGCATCAGTTACGACAGTGCATTAGTGTACCTAATTAACTGATTTCTATCTAAATACTGTACCCTATACACTACGTATATAAGCTTACCGCTCACATTAATAGCTCGAAGAAATATATTATAAAATCTATATTAATGCATTAATAACTGATAAATCGAACTATCCGTGACCATAAACGAGTAGTCACAGTCCGAAAATGACGGTTGCGTCCGTGTTGGCGTCGTAACGCCATTACATGTAGAGTGTGATGTGAAATTACAATTTGCTGTGCCTCACCGTTTTAAAGATATTTCGTGTCAACCGAGACAATACATTGTATTTTCCCCCATCAGTACTATGAATACTGGGAAAGCACTAATATCCCCATTTTGCTGTTCCTTACATCTGACAGCCATAACTGTTTCCTATGTTTGGTGAGATTCTGCTGGTGTAGCCAAGCTCCCCAAGGCTTACACTCCGTACAAATCATTGTGATTCACCTGATTATGATGATGGATTTACATAGTTGAGAATGGAGCGCTTGGCCGGGCCCCCACAGACTTGTGTTTCGAGTAACATCTTGCATGTTACTTATATCCCCATTTGACTGTTTCATACATCTGACGGACATATCATTAATTCCACAAGATCAATTGACAGAGCTTAAAAATCATTGCTCTCCAATATTTGTATCTAATACCGCTCAAGCCGGTCCTGGGGGCCTGGCGTGTCCAGACGAACCATGGCTGAGAACAAAGGACATCGTACGTTAAGGTGGACAAACCGCCCCAGGTGTGGTACGATTGTAGTTGAAAAATGAAACTTAAAATATGAAATGCTCGTCTTGATTAGCATAAACTATGATATTTTTTTGAACTCTCTTTGAAATATTGGGAGCATGAGTGCCATATTTTTTCAACAAGAGCTCTCCAAAGTGGTAGGTTTGTGTCAAATTGTCACTTTTGGGTTGAAAAAGCACGGTTTGCCTATCTGTAAATATATGAAGATAAACTATAACCACAAAAATATTCACACATAACAGTCCACTTTTGAATCCCTAGTTGTTCAACAAAGCACGTTTTGGTTATCGTTTATCTTCATATAAAAAATATAAGGAATATTGATTTTGGTCATTTGATGTTCAATTTCAAATACGATAATTGGAGCAACGTTATATGTACGAGTATGAGCTGGCCGAATGGATAGAGTCGCGAGAAGAGTTATCTTTTTGATTGAATGTCTGCTGGTTCGAATCCCAAAATATTGGTCCAAAATGTTTTAATAGTTTTATGCATTTTTCGAGTTTTTCAACATGATTACAATATATATGTGAATATGGTTAGTAGAAAGAATGAGTGGAAATGGTCTATATCGCAAGATATAATATTCAGCAAATGTTGCGAAGTTTTATCCAGCTTTGCCCGCGTGATTAGAGAATGGCAAACAACAGTATATCTGAACTTATTTGATCAACTTAGTATTTAGTCGTATCAAAAGTGGTCTCAGGGAACTGTGCGTTGAATTAGTACACATACATATGTCCGTGATAAAGATTATTTACTACCCTTTGGGATGTAGGCGATATCAACAATGGTCTTGCCATTAGCCTGGCAAGACGTAATCAAGGCGAAACGAGAAAATTATCTGTTGACCAATCATAATGGGTAAATAGACAAATGTAGTTTACGGCCATAGCGCATCTATTTCCATCCTTACCGACAACAGTTCTACCACCAGTAAAGACGTGACACATGTGCAGCTGGTGATCAGCGTAAACCCAGAAGGACCTTTGGTCAAATGAAACTGGTCGTGCAACAGTTACTATGGGCACGATGAACTAAGAGCATATGCATTCGGAACTTTAAACATTGCTGATTACCCTTATTCACCACACTGGGCGTGGTTGTCAGTCGAACGCCATATGGGATGTTCGTCACCTACCGCACATGCGGGTATATTTACAGTATATTGCACACGCCAAAACAAAAATGACCCTAAGAGAGCTGTCGTTGGTTCTATTAAAACAAGTGAGAAATGACTACATTGTAGTCAAAACCTGCGGCAGTGGTGATAATACAGTGAAAGACATATCAGCGGAGGTAGTGGTAATTGTAGAAAAAAGCGCCATCTGCCTGTGTTTTTATGCCGAGGGAAGTAATTTTCAACTTGTAACCCACAATTGTAGGGATTGCGTAATAGTTCTGATACCATATAGATATATTCACTTTCCCCATTCAAAGTCCGACGATTTGACAGACGAACTCACCATGATCGCTTTGGCAATGTTTTGGTACAAGTATCGTGTATGCCAAGTTTCAAAACATTCGGTTCAGTCGTTACTTTTTGCAAATCAAGAAGGCTTTCAAATATTTGGAAATCCAAACAAATTTCGAGGATTTAGTCATAGCGCGAAAATCTGCGCTCTTCAGTCTCCCTTCTCGCTTAATTTGCCGATCAAAATGGAAAATTTATATTTCCTTCAAAGTTATTTTTCAATAAATTTAGTATCAGATCTATCACCTCGATCTGTGAAACTACGGAATGGGATTTGAGGCTTTATCGAACTGTCCAAGAGGCATAATGACACTTTTTCACTATTCAAATTGAGGCCTGTTACAGTCTTGATATTCGATTAAAATAATTAATTAGGTTTCTGCATTTACGTTCGTTATGATCTGCGAACTAAATTCCTTGCCACTATTTTCCACGCAGCAAGTCAATACCAAGACATGGTTTGCTTCTTCTATATAAATGATTAACTATTTCATTCTTAAGAAATATCATCTCATCTGACATTTTCGGCCAAGCCTTTTCGAAGGTTGCTAATTTTATGAATTTCTTTTCTTTAAAATCAAATTCTGCAAACAAGAAACCTTTCTAGTCAGTACCTATGGATATCTTCCTGTACTCAATTCGCGAATATGTTTGTCACTAAGTCATTCCGAAGGTGATTCAAGTGCGAAGTCAATGTGAAAGGTATCTATGTATCAAAATCAAACTCAAAAACCCCTCCAGGAAAACAAAGGCCCTAGCTTTTGGCCACGAGGTCAACTAGATCGTTTTTATGGCCAGTATCTGCTATATATGACGTAATTCCATACGTAAAACTGATTGACAAAGTAACGTATAGAATTTTGTATAGAACCAGTAAATTCTAGCAGAAATGGGCTCTGACTTGAGAGAATGATGTCAAATGCAATATGTTTCTGCGCATTGTCTGCTGATATTGAATTTACGGAAGTGATTTATGCTATTCTAAAGGGATTGTGAGTGCGGAAGAGGACGGGAACATCAATACCAGCGAATCAAGGCACTGGCTTGCGAGAATGAGGATAGAGAGGCTGTGTTCCGAAAGAGAATCATTCAAAATAGCTATTTGCCAAATGTCATGCTTGTAACCGAAAGTGCACAATATAACTGCACGACTGCGAGGTATTGTTCGCGCACAGGGGTGTCTAACTCATTAAATACTACATAGTCATTTCTGTCTCTTCCAAGTGGGCTACCATTTGAAATTGTCCGGTAATGAGTGAGTCCATCGGAATCCTTTCGTCGGCAAAATAAGCATTCAAGATTCAATATGTTGTTGTACAAACACCAGTCAAAGGCAGGGTACAAAATTTTAAGAGGAATACAACAAGAGAAACAATTGAACAGGGACATGAATATTAATATTTATATATATGTTATATCTGAGAGATATGTTATATCTGAGTGTTACCGTTGATATTAGAACCTTGATGTTTGGCATGAAGGTGCATTAGGGGACTGTTACCAGCATGTTTCGAGCTGACCTACTTTTGATGAAAATTTCTGTTGATTTTTAATTAAAATCACTGGTGAAACTAACTTGAGCCGTGCCTATCTTAATATAGGCAGGATTTCAACTGGGGGTCCACGAGTTCAGCGTGCGTAGGAGTCCTAATGCCTACCCTACTTCTTATGTCCTGTGACGTTATTCACACTGGGCATGAAGGTGCATTAGGGGACTGTTGCCAGCATGTTTCAAGCTGACCTACTTTTGATGAAAATTTCTGTTGATTTTTTATCAAAATCACTGGTGATTCTAACTTGGGCCGTGCCCATCTTAATATTGGCAGGATTTCAACTGGGGGTCCAAGAGTCCAGTGCGTGTCGGAGTCCTAATGCCTACCCTACTTCGTAGGTCCTTTGACGTTATTCACACTATTCTCATGTATAATAAATCCAATCCGGAAATTAACGAAGCAATAATTCATTCCACCGAATATAGTTGCAAATGAATTCAAACGCGCTTGAATGCAGTGTTGTCATGTGAGATTGGAGGTTGAAAAGAAAAGTGTGGCAGAGATCACACTCTCTTAGCGCATGCGCATTTCAAAAAGTCACAAGAAGAACAACAAGAACAACAAGAACAACAACAACGCGAGCCTCCCGTAGACCTGCGTGCCGCAGGTAAAAATAAGACTCGCGGAAACAATTCAGCGAGTGGCGAGTAAAATCTATTCATTTCATTTCCGTATTCAACTTTTTATTGATGCAATTAACGGCATAAACGTAACAGGGATGGCACGAAGATATCATATAACAGCATCAGTTTAATAATGGGGGAAACGGTGTAAAACAACGAGTAGAATATGCTTGGCCTTGCAGACCGCGCTCTCGGCGGTCATCCCGAACCCATTGAATTCCACTGGAGTCATGTGATCCGCTGTGAATAGACTGCACGCCGGGGCCGTTTGTACGTCTTATCGTACGAGGTCCTTTTCTTAGGGACCGCTTTGGTTTGCGTCAGACTATTCTTGTCTGTCTTGTCATTACGCCGACACCTTTCTCCACTGCATGTCATAATTGTATCATTTTGATTATAATCTGGCAGCAGATGTCCCGCCTATGGCATATTCATGTATCTAACATCAAGTATCAAGCCCTGCTTACCTTGTGTGTACTTCTAGATACTAAAATCTAGTATTGGACAATAGTGGGTTAGTCCGAGGGAAGAGTGGTTTACTAATTAATATTCCACATGAGATATCCACATACAAGAGCCACGCGTCTTTCCCAAATCCACCCGCATGCTTCAATGTACCAGCTTCTAATTCTATTGATATGACTTAATTTTAGATGACGTGCAGAATGCCCGTGTGCCTCTTCATGTTCGCGTTCCTATTCTACGGAACAGATTCCATAACATTAAACGTGACAACGCAGCAATACATTGATGGGGCAATCAACAGATGCGAGAGAGAGCCAAGGAGATGGAATATACAGCCAGATATAGTCGCCGTGGATGATGTTATAGATGACAAAATTTCTTTCTTCCTGATGTAATCATATGGTGTCCGATGACGACATTCAACATTGATCTCCAGTGGCCACGACACGGTGGTAGCGTTTCGGGAAGAGATTGGCTGTCCACAAGCAAACCAGGCAGGCAACCCCGACTTTTGTACGGCCTGAAGCGCAACTGTTTGTTGATTGGTCGAGGTTTACTTTTGTCATGCTCCGTATGAAGGACACAGAATCTTATCCACTGATTCGGACATTTTGAAGCAACTGCCCTTATTTGTTGACGTCCCGTATGTTTTAATGTATCGAAGTGGGTGTACTCAAGACTTGATGTCATTTATTTGTGCACAGATATCATTAGGTAACAACTTTCACGAAGTTGTCAGGGTTATTGAGGAAATAAGTAACAATTACTTCCTCGAAAGGGCAACAGCATTTTGTGCATTGATAAAGGGCTCAAATATCGAAGTATCCTCCGTGATGGTACGGAATGTGCTAGAGCAATCTAAAAACTCTTTTGCATTTAGTAGTCCAGGGGATGATTTTTTGATATCTCTTTTCTTGGAGTACTTTGCAGCCAACAAGCTATGGTATGAAGAGAAAATGTCAAAGACAATGGCCAAATCGATTTCAATGGATCACACTTTCAAAATAAGTCGAAATATAGGAATAGAGAGACAGCTTGACAAGAAATGGGTACGACAGTTTGAAGGTTTATTTCTCGCGATGAACGAATTTGGTGAAATAGTTACATGGGCTTTAATCTGAACCTTTCCTTGAAAGATTTCGTGACCGCCTTTGTAAAAGTGGGCATAATCTAGAGTTCGTAATGGTTGATAACTGTTGCCAGTGGAGAGGAAAGCTGCAAGGTGTGTTTGGACCAGTTTTAATGATTAAATTAGATTTATTCCATGCTGTTCAAAGATTTATCCAATCCATACCAAAGAGGAGAGCGTTTTGTCCCACAGAAACCTATGCATTACCGACTTTTCTATGATTTTTCGTCAGGACTCTGATATGGGTTTTCGCAGAGAATTGGCAACACCAATGCCGGAAGTAATTCTTCGTAATCTGGACAGATTTCCCAAGAAACGGAAGACAGGACAAGACCTACAGTTGACAGAAAACAGTATCAAAGCAATTGAAAATATAAAACTCCATATCGAGAAAGGATGTTTGAGCGAAATCCCACCTGGTCACGGGACAGAGCGGAATGAGAATTTACATCGATATATGAATCGGTCTCTCGTAACCGGCGCCACACATACTGGACCTGAACTGGCTTTCGCTTTGCTGACTGTATTGTTCTACTACCACAACTGCCGTCAGCGTGACAGACAAGGGAAAGTTGGACGACTTGGTATCGAGCCTGTTATTGAACGCGCTTTTGTGAATGACGGCTGTAACGATGATGATGCTGGAACCCAAAATGAATATTTCGGCTTTGCAAGAGATTGCAGCAACAAAACCCAGAAGCTCCGCGGGTGGTTGGAAGAGAAAAATTCACCAATGAAACGAATACATTCGTTGGGCGACATAACGTTCTCAACGAATGCTGAAACCGTGACGGATATATTGAATACAGATGTGTGTGAATATGTTATCAGACATTTTTATGATCACAGTGAAGTTATAATGGCAATCAAAAAGCAGTGTTTAGGTAAAGACCATTGCCAGTTCGATCTGATGCTGGAATCTAGTGGAATGGCACATGTATTCAAACATTTGCTGCATGGCAGATCGTGTCCGGAGAATGAAGAAAATGAGGAACATAAAAGTAGACTGAAGAGACATTTAGCGTCACTCAATCTTAAAATTGAAGAAATGTCTCCCGATGGAGATTGTTTATTCCACAGTGTATGTACACAACTCTGGAAGGAATTCGTGAGAATGACGCGTATGAAATGAAACTTCATTTGAGTGAAATTGGTTCAGAACTCTACGAAGAATTAACGAATGACCATTTATCGCAGAAAGCCAGTTATAGCCTCCGGCAGCTCTTTGTGCCTTTTGCCGTCCTACATATAGAGAAATATAGGCAATTTCGCAACATGACTGCAGAAGAAGCGTTATTAAGATTTCAAGCGTTCAGCAGACCAGGTGTATTTTCCGGCGCGGCCGGGGATGTTGTCGTGAAGATCGTCCAATCATGGTTATCAGCTCAATGGAAGCGATCCCGATGATCCCCTTTATTACCGAAAATCCCGTACATTTCCAGTCACTATATATTGCGTTCAACCAAGCTGGCCCAGGACACCATGATTCCACACGACACACAGTCCCAGTGACGGAAACTGAAATTTCAAATGTTTCGAATGTACGACCAGTATCCTGTAAATGTGGGCGAGACAAAAATTAAGAACGACCCACAGTACAAGTCTTGTGTGAATGATGACGGACAGAAATACAAAAAAAAAACAGATGTCCGTGTTTCAAGAGCAAAAAACAATGTAGATCTGAGAGCTTCAAGTGTGTGAACTGCTTCAACGGAAATGATACACCTATAAATGGGCAACCTAAGCCTGCAATGAAACGGAAACGCCGACATGTGACCTTACGCCGAAAAAAGAGCGGTCTTGACTACGTGATAGACGAAAATGAACAGGTACATCAAGGGTCGTGGACAGAGTATGAAAGTTGTCTTCTGGAGTCTGTATTGCTCGCTCTTTCCTTATTTGAAAAGCTAACGCCAACTACGGAGAATATTCATGCGCTGTACGACTTCGTTTGTTGTTGCGAAGCAGCCGAACAAACCAAACTCCCCGTCCGGCAGAAGTCTTTGGCTCGAATTGAGGGAAAGATAAAAATAGGAAAGATAGACGTATTGCTTTTACCAAATTGATTCAAAGACAGTTGGAAATAGAAATATCATTGATGAAAGAATAGATGAAGCCTATCCAGGCACCTAACTGTGCCGCCCAGAAATAACATGACGTTAGACAAAGACGGGATAAAATCGCACCAGAAATCTGACTCTAGCGTGGAAAACAATTAGGCGCCGATAGACTCCCCTTCGTGAAAACATTTACGTATGGCAAAAACAAAAACGCAACTAGAAGTATTTTTGACGCTGTTTTGTCCGTGTCGCGCCTAAGGTAATGTTATTTCTGGGCGATACTGTACTTGCATTAAATTTTTTTAAAGTTTCGAATTTTATCGCCTTGATGCCGACCCAAGTTAACAGAAAGAGACTGAAATATGTTACTTTAGATTTCATACATACACGTGTATAACCATTTTTACAAAAGAACTAGAGCGTCTGTAAATTAACACACAATTTCCAATTGATAAGGTAATTACACTTGTTTTTCCTTCATAATGTAAGTTGTTTTAACTGGCCATGAAGGATTTCCATGCATTTAAGTTTCAAGTTTTATATTTATCTGATGACCTCGCTATGGATATGCTTATATCGTATATATACCGTTTTTATATTAATGCCAAAAAAGTTTTATTCGATGACCCTGGTTATGTTTTATTTCTGTGCGACAGATAACCTCCGCTAAGGAGTGTTTGTTTTTACTTGGTTTGTGTGTTTGTTATTAGCGCGCATGCGCATTCTGTAGCTGTCCGCCGAATTTGAGGGGGAACCTCAACCTCCCCACAGCGCATGCTCCATTTCGCAGGCTCCAATAACATCCCTGCCTCCAATAGCGGAAGTTGACCTTTACTACGTTGCTATGACGTATTGGGGAAACTAACCAACGCACCGTTCAGTTTGAATCCGACCAAACAACTCCTTTAGTGTTGCACATGAGCGAACTACTTTTCATATGCTCTGTCCAGATAAACAGGGAAAATTATCTCAAGATAATTCTTTTTAACGCTAGGTCAACGGAGGTATTACGCAGACTTGAAAAGTAATCAAAATTTTCGTTAAACATCTATTTTACTATATATGATGTCACTACCGGCGATGTGCGCGAAGGCCCCGAATCCGGTCCAAAAATCTGACCGGTGGCTGGGGTGTTATTAGACCCCCAGCGAGGTGGTTGGGGGAACCTCCTATCGTAAGCTACTCGGCGTGACAATGCGAACGAATACCTATACACCACATAATTGGAAATACAACACACTCAAAGCCCATAGGAGCTATATAATAAATTCCAGCGTGGCGAAATTACAAAGTACCCATGTTTTCAGTTCTTTTTAACCGGTCTACAAAAATCTGAGGACAGACCCAAACCCATGAATTATGTTGTCATGTACCCGGCAATGCACGTAAAATCGATTGGATGTGAAAGAGCCCAAAGGCGAGGATGTGGGCGATGTCGCATTGTTCTGGCCGCGACGTCGTGTCGATATCAAAAGAATGTCACTATCAAGAGAACGCCACGCCGCCCTTCGCGTCGCTTTTATGTAATATTAGTCATAGAACGTGACGGGACGTCGCCTATCCCTGACAGCGAGGTCCCCGTCTGTTGACTGGGACGTCGCGGTCAGACCAATGCGACACCATTAGGAATACCATAGCTATATCTTATGACCGTTCAAACGATTCAAGCCACTTAATCCACAGTAGTAGTAAGCCTTAAAATTCATCAGTAAAAGTAAGGGTGAAGCGTGAGGGTGTGGCATTACCTGGCAATGACGTCACGATGATGTCACATCCGGGTCACTTCTGGATCAAAGGTCACTTCCGGTAAACGGCCCAACAAGAGTGATCTCCCCCTACATAGCAGATCTATATACGGCTATCGTATATAGCCGTATTCCGGCGCACTGGATAGGTCGATACTGGGCAATTCACGCCTGGTCATTTGCGGTATGGGTAGTGAGATCTTTTTTTTTTCGTCTCACCACGTAGAACACGATGGGAGGGGTCTGGATGCCATTGTTTGAATTTTTTTGAAAAAGTCACTGTGCATGCGCAGTATGCAGAGAGCATGGAAATAGACGTTTGGGGTCGAGCTTGGCCCCTAATGATCCGATTGGATCGAGTCTGGTATCAGTGTGAAGCATACGTGAGGGAGCATTCGACGGGATGGATGTGACGTGGAACTGACGTCATTTTGCGCATGCTCAGTAGACAAAGTGTACGAAATAGACGTTTTGTGGCCGAGATGGGTCACTCTTGGTCCGATTGGGTCGAGTGAGTTATCAATGTGAAACATACGTGAGGGAGCCTCCGACGGGGTGGGTATGACGTGGAACTGACGTCATTCTGCGAATGCGCAGTAGACAAAGCGTATTCGACCCGATCGGACAACTAGAGGCCCACCTCAACCCCCAAAACACCCCTTCCCTTGCATTTTCCACGCAATTCCCTGCCTGCGCATGAGCAGAATGACGTCAGTTCCACGTCATACCCATCCCGTCGGATGCTGCTTCACGAGCGCTACACATTGACACCTCACACATCGGCCCAATCGGACCAATATTGACCCGCCTCGACCCCAACTCGCTATTTCCATATACTTTGTCCACTGTGTATGCGCAGAATGACGTCAGTTCAACGTCACACCCATTCCGCATGCGCTCCATGAAGTCGTCCTCTTTTTATCCTGCATCTGTCGCGTGTAGACGTGTTTGAAAGGAGTTCCTGTTAGGTTCTGGATTTTGTTAAAACTAACTACTGGCAGATTTATATTGGAGAGTGTCTGATCAAACATTCCCTGAAAAGTTCAAACGTTGCCGTTCCTGTCGACTTTCTTAGTCTATTTTGAATTTCTATTCGACCTGCTTTTCGTGCAGAGGACATCTATGCTATCGGCAGGTCACCTGTTTGGAATGGGACGTTACTACCTGGATCGCTCTTGGAAGTGTCCCATTTTCTCAGCCCTGGTATGTCGGTGGAAAGCGACAACTCGACTCTACCCCTGGCACACCTAGACAGGTCTGTTCGAGGTCATCACGACATCAGCGACTCGTCTGACGGCTCTGGGACAAAGATCAAATCTGGAGTTACGCAATCATCCGCCACTGCTTCTGGAACAACAAAAGACACAGTCTCAAAGTGACGGTCTGCTTCAACATCGAGAGCTATCATCGCAGATCGACCTTTTGTTATCGGGACCGGACAAAAATGCCTTTTCTTCTCTACCGCAGCCCAGTACATCGACACAATTTGCTCCGGCTTCATCCAATCTATCTACTGCTGCTGATGTTCTTCCACAGCCTATTACTCTACTACAACGGGCTTCAACTTCACCCCAACGATATAAGCCCCGTCCTTCTTCTACAACTGCTTCGTCCAATACAGTTTCTTGGCCTACGGCTGAACGACTGCCTTCCAAGACCATGATTTCTCCGTTCGCCCGTCCGTTACCGCTCGTCCTTCTTTCAGATCCTGCAGCGACACTCTGGGCTCCGGTTTTACATCAACCTACTGTTTCTGCCTCGGGTTTAGGTCATTTCATGGTCACATTTACGATGTGGAGTATGGTACTTGTTTTCTGTCTCACACTGTCTAATACGACGGTAGGTGTCTCGTGGCCATTGGCTGACTTCCGCTGAAAAGTGCTATAGATATAATAGTCGCTGCCATCTATGGAGAGAAGCCATACAAATGTTCATTGTGTGTTTATACTTATAATATACGGGACCATCTCGGAAAACATAAGAACATACTGGAGAGAAACCATACAAATGTTCATTGTGTGCTTACACGTATAATAGACTCGGCCATTTAGGAATACACAAGAACATACAAACAATCATACACATATGCAAATATAAAGGTCTTGCTTCGAATATTAGCAAAGTTACCGATTGTCACATTAAAGTGATATTTCCCTTAATATGTGGACCGTTGAATGGTCAAAAACTTATTGAAATATTCCAAATGTTTATTTAATAATTTATTTTCTGGATTTTTAATTTGTACACTTACTGACGCTAACTTTAATCCCCAGAATGGCATATGTACACACATGGAATAACGATTATCAACACGAAACCGACACATCCCCCCATTGTAGAGGGTAAATAAACTTTTACCGATAATTTTTATCATATATACAGTTAGACTTCGATGATTGCCGTTTCATGCAGTTATTTGGCAAAGCATGCAGATCAGTCCTACTTTGCCATGATTGAAGTTTGTGAATATATATTAAGTATTTGGGCCTATGGTTTGACAATAATCTTAAATGGGATACTCATATACACAACCTTTGTAATAAAATCTCTGGTAGAATAGCGGTTTTAAGTCGTCTTAGACCTTTTATCACGAAAAATGTTGCAAAACTGCTGTACAATTCAATGATTCTGCCTATAATTGACTATGGTGATATTGTATGGTCTAACTGCTCTCAGAAACACATAACCCGAATCCAGAAACTACAAAACAGAGCAGCTAGAGTTATTGTAATGTGTAAAATAAGAGATAGGTCTACGGCTGATATTTTTTCTGAACTGTCTTGGGGAAATTGCAATCAACGTTTTAGAATGCACAAGTGTACTTTTGTTTTTAAACTTCTGAACTGTGATATACCTGTTTATCTCCAAGATTATTTTAAATATGTATCGTCAGTGCACGCAAGATCTACCAGACAAGCTGAAACGAATCAACTGTATATAGAGAGGGCCACTGGTCACACTGGCCAACGTACTTTTAGATATCAGGGTGCTCAATTATGGAATGGTCTACCACATGAACTTCGTAATAGTCCATCTCTTAACACTTTTAAAAAGAATATTATACAACATGTTTTAATATAGTATTCTCTTGATAGTTGTTTATTACACCGACATTTTATCAGACGAGAACCCCTGATTTTATATTCATTTGTACATATTTCTTACTCTGTATATTTCCTTTTTTATTTATTTATCTGTTTGCTTATTGTTACTTGTGTATGTATGAGATGTATGTGACAGGTCCCCACTGGAAAGCAGCCATCTTGGCTGAGTTGGGCTACCCTGTATAAATATATTGAATAAATAAAAAAAAAATATATATATATTGTCCTAATTTAATGCGTGAGCTTATGGAGGAGAACGATCGCTGAATTGGGGGGAGGGGGTGGAGTCAATAAACGGAATGAGCAAATAAACGTTTCCATAGCGAAGAATTTATCGACAAAGGGCTTGGAAATAACTGTACTGACATAATAACTCAATTCCTTATGGTAGTAAGGCAATAATAGGTTTGAGCTGGGAACTTTCAAATACTACCTCGAGCTCCCGCAATGAACTCAAAATATATACGTTTTGGATTGAAAACATTCAATCCGGCCTGGACAAGCCTGAAAATATGATTTGTCCAGTATGTTCTTGTGTTTTCCGAGATGGCCGCGTATATTATACGTATAAACACACAATAAAGATTTGTATGGTTTCTCTCCGAAGATGGCCACGTCTATTTTATGAATAAGTACACAATGAACATTTGTATGGTTTCTCTCCAGTATGTTCTTGTGTATTCCGAAATGGCCGAGTCTATTATACGTACAAGCACACAATGAACATTTGTATGGTTTCTCTCCAGTATGTTCTTATGTTTTCCGAGATGGTCCCGTATATTATAAGTATAAACACACAATGAACATTTGTATGGTTTCTCCCCATAGATGGCAGCGACTATTATATGTATAAGCACTTTTCAGCGGAAGTCAGCCAATGGCCACGAGACCCCTACCGTCGTATTAGGCAGCGTGAGACAGAAAACAAGTACCATACTCCATATCGTAAATGTGACCCTGAATGACCTATGACCCGGGAAGTGATCTCGCACCGGAAGTGATGTCATCCATGAATCGTCACAGAAAAGATATGTTGCACAACTAGACCCCAAAGGGAACCTGTATACCAAATTTGAGAAAGATCCATGCAGCACTTCCTGAGAAATTGCAATAACAAATTTTTATGTGTAAATATAAGATGGCCGCCTGGTGGCCATATTGGATTTTGGAACGAGACCAGAAAGGCATCATGCACAAGTAGACCCCAAGGTGAACCTGAGTAGTATACAAAGCGTAAAATGGCGCAACAGCGCCTCACTGCGCATGCGCGAGAAAATAATCGAGTGAACTTGACCTCAGAAATTTGCATATGAGCTTTGTGACGTCACGCGTCATCCAATCAGAAGCGAGTATTGATGTCACGTGGTGTATGGTGGGTGGATGGTGGGAGGTGGGTTTAAGATGGCGGCGTGGGTGGGTGGATGGTGGGAGGTGGGTTTAAGATGGCGGCGTGGGTGGGTGGATGGTGGGAGGTGGGTTTAAGATGGCGGCGTGGGTGGGTGGGTGGATGGTGGGACAGGGTGGGTGGATGGTGGGACAGATGGGTGGGTGGATGGTGGGAGGTGGGTTTAAGATGGCGGCGTGGGTGGGTGGATGGTGGGAGGTGGGTTTAAGATGGCGGCGTGGGTGGGTGGATGGTGGGGGGTGGGTTTAAGATGGCGGCGTGGGTGGGTGGATGGTGGGAGGTGGGTTTAAGATGGCGGATTGTAGAAAAACGTATAAAAGGAGTCGATTTTTAGGGTAGGGGTGTATTCATTGCAATCTGACTTACCTGACCTGACCCGCCTGCCAGCCTTGCCTGCCTGCCTGCTTGCCTATCCGCTTGTATGAGACGAAAGCATGAGACGTGGAGAAGATTTTCCCTTGGACCCAGCAGCACCTCCGGTTGAAGTCTTGCCTGAAGACGAGGGTGTCAGGGACATTTATCAACGACACTGGGCTACCATACGCCATTGTTTTCACCGTGACCGTCGTCTATTGGACTTGTATAACTTTCGACTGCAGGACCCCACGTATCTGTCTACCTATGCCGAGAACATTTTCACAGATCAGGTGACAGCGTTCAAGTTGAATATGACATTCGGGTACATTTTACGGCACAAGGAGACGGACCAGGTGCGGTATTATTATCCCAGCAATAATACCTATGTGTTTGATCAGCCGTTCACGGTGACGGATGCGATTTCCCTGGAGCCACTCCTCGACCAATTGACTACGTTGGATCCATTGGAATGGGCCCGGGTGCAACGCCCCAATACCCAATGGCTTGTGGAAATGGTGACTAACGTCACATTTTTCGTCACGAAAATGAGAGATCATCCTATCGGTGCTCCTGTACTACTACCCCCGTGGTTGCTTCATCGAAAAGGCCTGTATGCATTAACAGCAGGGATAAAGGGGCCCTACAAAGACCGGAAATGTCTGTTTCGGTGTTTGGCCGTGCATGTGGATGAGTGTAACCCCAAGGCTTGTGACACAGTGGCCGATGACTATTGGGAACAGTATTTACAGCAGCAAGACTTGGATAAGCGGCACTTCCGTGGAGTGCCGTTCAAGAATTTGGATGACGTAGAAACACTGTTCAACATCAATATCTTTGTATACCGATTACGATGCGAGGAGGAGGAGGAGGATACATTTGTGGCTGAATTGGTTCGTCGTTCAACAGAACGCTATGCTGCTACGATGAAAGTCAATGTGTTCGACGACAATGGCGTGAGTCATTTTTCGCTGATCTACAATATGAGCCAGTACGCTCAGTCTTTCAGTTGTGCCCAATGCCATCGTGTGTTTAAAAAGTCTTACGACTTACATCGCCACGAGAAAATCTGTGACAACAGTGTCAAGCGAGTATATCCGGGTGGTGTGTATCATAATGCGCCTACTATTTTCCAGGAACTGGCCGATGAGGGTGTGATGATACCGGAGGCGGATCGTTATTTTCCCTTCCGGGCGTGTTACGATTTTGAGGCCCTGTTGGAGCCCATGGACATGTTTTCAGCGAAAACGCAGTGGACGCAGCGCCATATTCCTCTGAGTGTCAGTATTTCCACCAACGTACCTGGCTATGACGCTGCACCGGTGTGTTTCGTGTCGTCGGGGGAATCCCATGAGTTGATCACCCGCATGATGGAGTATTTAGAGCAAGTCAGTGCGGCTAGTACAGAACTATTGGTGGACAAGTTCCAGGACGTACTGGACCAGCTGGATGAACGTATTCCTATACCCGGTGTATCGTTCAGCGATGATGAAGAGTCAGAGTCAGAGTCCGAGACCCAGGAGCCGGAACCTATTCAGTCGCAGGATGTACCTTTACCGAAACCGTATGCGGAGAAATTGAAGTTACGGTTCCTACAATACCTAGGCCAGTTACCGGTGCTCGGCTTCAACTCGGGGCGATACGACTTGAACATGGTGAAGGAATTTCTCTACCCTTACTTGGCCCAGTCCGATACCCTCAAGTCCGTCATCAAAAAGATCAATAATCATATGGCCCTCACTACCACATCACTGCATTTCCTGGATGTACGGAACTATTTAGCTCCTAATTGTAGCTATGATCAGTGGGTCAAGGCCTATAACTGTGCACAAACCAAAGGCAGGTTCCCTTACACGTATATATCATCGCTCGACCGTTTGCAGGAAACACAGTTGCCATCCCGGCACGCCTTCTTTGATGATTTGAAGCAAGTGGAATGTCCGGAAGACACGTACCGGGAACTACAGCAGGTATGGAACGATGAACATATGCAGACCTTACGAGATTTCCTGATATGGTATAATAACCTAGATGTGGTTCCTTTCCTGGAAGCGGCCGAGAAAATGGTGCAACTCTTTCGTCGCCAAATGCACGTCGACATCTTCAAGGAGTGCTTGAGTTTACCGGGTCTGGCGCTTCGCCATCTTTTTCAAGACTGTCCTACGTACTTCTCGCTGATACAGCAAAAAGATGCAGACATGCATGATTGTCTAAAGCAGAACATTGTGGGCGGCCCGAGTCTTATTTTTCACCGTTTTTCACGAAAAGGACGTCACTACTCTCCCCAGTGGAAAACCCTGTGCTAAGATCATCGGTTTCGATGCGAATGCCTTGTACCTGTGGTCGCTGGCCCAACCTATGCCCAGTGGTCATTATACACGTTGGTTGGCGGAAGATCGGCATTTTACACCGCAACGTTCACCCTACAAGCATCTGGCTGATCAGTGGTTGGATTGGGAAGCCTATCGACGGGCGATTTATATACGACACCAGACCAACGCCACAGAGAAGCGCATAGGAGATCGTCGACTTCCCGTCGATGGGTTTGCCCT
>JAVTVY010042460.1:0-19761 GCA_036873755.1 Hanleya hanleyi
ATCACTTATATTGCTGGACTATGGCGCAATCCTTGGCCCTACGATTCATGGATGGTTGAGCAACAAAACCAGTCGCCAGGCGCAACCCAGACTATCTTGAGGGTGGCTTACAATACCCTTCATCATTCCTCGACGAGCACACCGACGATGTCCTCAGTCCGGAAGGATTGACGATGACCAAAGACATGCTCGAATTGAATAAAAACTGCAGAATAAAGGCGGATCCTCGAAAAAAACTCGTGCCAAATCTTTGTAACAGATAGAAATCGAATGCTATTAAACCGTGTCCTTCTAGCATTTGCGCAGTTTACATGGCTGCAGCCGTAAACACATTTCAAGACGGAAAAACGTAAGATCGCTAGAAACGACTTTAAGAAAGATTTTCTTAACCTCATCGAGACATTCTTCCTCATATTTTCCGTGATCTTTCAGAACACCGTGTTATTCATGCATGCTATATGGTGGAGAGGAAAGATATAGTGATTGCTTGTTTAGCGTTTCAGTTCGAAAGGGGTAACTTGCAAGATGTCCCATAATGCGTCATATTTCATATTTCACAGGAATTTCCGGGTTGCGACATGTTTCATGTACGGGCTATCAAATGTCTGGAAAAAACATACTGCAGCAGAAATGACAAGCTTTCTTCTGTAAAACGCCAAGCCCTTAGGTATTATAACATTCGGCATAATACAGAATTACAAGCGTCCGTTCCGTCATTTA
Source organism: Hanleya hanleyi (assembly GCA_036873755.1). Taxonomy (NCBI): domain Eukaryota; kingdom Metazoa; phylum Mollusca; class Polyplacophora; order Lepidopleurida; family Hanleyidae; genus Hanleya; species Hanleya hanleyi. Next base: position 721 of record JAVTVY010042460.1, read on the forward strand.
TAATTCAGTCGTCGTCAATTAAAGAATATCCGCGTCCATAATTCAAAAACCTTTTTCCACATTCCATATAACAGCATTAGCACCAAATTCAAAAAGACAATCATAGTATACATAAACATAGACTAATTTCCTGCAAGGAAGAAGCGGTCAAAAGTTTTCAACGATGTCGACAAGACTTGCAACACCTCCACTGTGCCCCCCCCGCCCCCCTTGTAAGTCCATCTCGTCTCATGATTTTCATGACAACCAAAATAACCAGAGCGTTGAGGTATAGCAGTGTAACATTGAGCACCCACTCTTGCAAAGAAGAGTACGGTACGAGAAATGGAAATAGACACAATCCTTTTTAATACTCGTTAGATCATTTCGTTGTGTCAACATGCAAATGTGCGTGCTGTGACATTATACTATGATTGTCTTTTTGAATTTGGTGCTAATGCTGTTATATGGAAAATGGAATAGGTCTTTGGATTATGGACGCGGATATTCTCTAATGGACGACGGCTGGATTATGAATGACGGACTAGACGCTTGTAATTCCTTTTTGTTTCTTGAACTTCTGAATATCTGTACAGCATTCATGGTAATCCAGTCGTAAGTTGTATTTTTTTGAATAAAAATATTTATTTAAACATTAACAGTGTATACTGCATCATTTGGAACCGACCAGAATTCATGCACGCGGCCAATCGTTCGACCAGTTAACAGTTCACTGTGTCCTGATATCCGATGATAATCCGGCAAGGTCTTGTATTATCGTACTCCAGGCACTGAGGAATATATCTTACCTTGTCGCTTGATGCTATTTTCATGCATGCAGACAAAGACAATCTGATCGCATATACCGTATCCAGGCTACATCAGTACCGTAACTCTATACCGTTTAATGATAGATATTTTCTTGGAATGCAAGACTGGACAGACCATTTAATATATATGTATAGAAGGTTCTTTTCATCATACCTGTAAGTATGTCAAGTGAACTCTTCAGGTATCCTCCAATATATGAGGATGTAGCCCAGAATTAATAATAATAATAATTTAACTAATAAATAAGTATACTAATAAAAGACTGTTACATACCGTATACATAGTAACAAGAGACAAATACATATTGTATACATATTAATAAAAGATAGTTACATACCGTATACATACTAATAAAAGAGTTACATACCGTATACCAATAAACTATAGATATTGGTGACTAGCGAGATTATAAAACTGATCTAAAATTATTCAGACCTTTTCTTAAGGCCCAGTCGTCTCTTAATAAATCCTTAATGCCACGGTCAAATTATGCCATCTGTAAGATTGCCGAGCTCAAGACAACAGTCTCCATAGAAGTGTCGTTAGCATTTAAAGAATCGTGCCATATATGTTCATGTCCTCGTGCTTGTAATGAAATTTGAAGAGATTCATACATTGTGTGTCTACATTCGGCCACGACAAGGCAGTGCAGAGTGAAGTGATATATGTCTTCCCTGGAATCCTAGCACAATAGACATTAATCACCATCAAATCATTGATCAGAATAAGATCTTTGCCATCGGACCTGATCGACTTGAAGCGTATAACTTCTAGCCCTAAACTTAAGGGAAGATTCGTAGAAATCATTATACAAGACAAAAGATATTCTGCAGTGCTTGGATATTTTTTAGAACGCCTAAGGCGACAAAGTGGACTTGGCGTTCATATCAGTCCGCCACTAGTTTACAGCTTCTGATCTACATATTTTTTCAAAGCTATTGGCATTTACAGCGGTTCCACGTTGACTGGAATGGACTAATCCATGATTTTGAAATAGCGCATTCATGTATTCAAAATATGGCCAAGAGGAGCGTCCACCGTTATCATAGTGTGTTCTTACATCATTGAAGACTACCTTCGTCAATCGCGAACATCCCATAGCCGAAAGCCTTTCGAAATAACGAACCCGAACGATGTCTAGTTTCGTGCTTAACGATATCCATCCTAGATCCCTTAAAACGGCTTCGGTGGTGGGGAAGCCAAGATTTTTGCGCCAGTTTTATACTGAAAGGAGAGGAGCAGCCTATTGTTTGTTGCGGAATTCGTAAACCATAAGCTGCTGCATGGCATAAAGCCGGCAAAAAACAGGTTTTCCACAGTGTGTCATCGAGGAAACATCTATTAAAGTCGAAATGACTTGCCAGAGTGGCCAACATATTTCCAAGAAGTTTCTGATTCTTATCCCGTAGATACATTTATGTGGAAATGTGTTCATAGTCGCTCAATGACTTCGAGAATACAAGATAATTATAATGGCCACTCTTCAAGCTGGTCGCCTCGAAGATTCCACTTTCCTCCTTTCTGTAATTTTTCGTCTATTATCATAATTTCGGACTTATTTCCGTTGAAACTTAGGTTCCACCTTGATCCAAATATTGATGCGATAGCCAATGCTTTCTCGCAGATCTGATTCGCTTTCGTTCAGTAACACGATGTCATCCGCATAGAAAAGACCGGGTGTGCGTAGCATTCATATTTACTCCACAGTTATTTTCATTCAAGTCCCTCGCTAAGTCGTTCATCAAAAGACAAAATAACGTGGGTGACAAGATGCTTCCTTGCTTGAACCCATTCTCAGCGTAGAATCAATCAGATTCCATGGAACCAAATATCAATCTACTCTGCACCTGAATATATAAATTATGCGCCAAAGTTTGCCTGGGATATTATGATCCCAGACAGAGCAGAAGAGTTTATCGCGTCATAGTGTGTCAAATGCCTTGGAGATGTCGAGAAATGCCAAACAAGTCTTCATTTTTTTCTGTTCTTGCGTCAGGCACATGCTCCTTTCAAAATGTACAGCTGGTCTTCAACTCTTCTGTCCCGTCTGAAGCCACCATGCGGTTCACCGAGAAGACTGTTATCTTCTAAAATATGCAGTTCACCGAGAAGATTGTTATCCTCTAAAAAAAAATCCATTATTTGGTTCTCCATGAGACCAACAAAAACTTTATATACATTTGAGGTTAAGGTAATTCCTCGATAGTTAGACAGGTCATGTACATCACCACTTTTATATATGGGCTTGATAGTGCTCTTTTGACATTTCCCTGGAAATGACTCACACAGCTTAAAATAGTTGAATAACTTATTTAGAGATGTTATCACAGCATTTTCTCCAAACTTCAAGAATTCATTTGGGATGAGGTCAATACCACTGGCTTTGCCTGTCTTAATCTTAGCGATTACATGGCCAATCACCTCATTGTCGATACGAATATCAGTAATTCCTTGACCTGGACCAGTATCGGCGACTATTTCTAATAACTTTTCATGCACTACATCTTTTCCTTGAATATTATCAGTGGGGCATTTACTTAACTGCTCCCAGTAGCTCCCCAATACGTCGGACATGTCTTCTGTTCCTTCAACATATACACTTCTATCGTTTGGGTCGAAGAAATGTGAAGAGATACAGTTGCCCTAACGTCGGCGCAACAGGCGCCAAAATGATTGTGGGGAAGATCTGGATTTGCAGCGTTTGCTTTGAGGTTCTTCATTTTACTGTTAAATATGCGGTGATCGATAGCCTGCTTAACTAGAGATTCTCTATGCTGATATTCTTACCAAAGAGCTGATAGCACATCAGGATCTATCGTCTCATATTTTGACCAATAGCGATTAAACTGATTGGCCATCCTTGTTTTTTGATCAGTCTGTCAATTTCACTGTCCCAGAAAGAACGATGTGAAATGTTGACTGCTCTTTTGCTTATTGCGGATTCGGCTGCCCTACAAATCCGACCTTTCCAAGATTGCCAGGCTTCTTCAGCAGTTGCATAAGCTTCTGGCCTCCCATTACCAAGATTAAGGCAACCTTCAGATGCAAAGTCTAACATTCACCAAACGCTATATAGACGATCTTCTCGCTGTGGATAATCGCTATATAAATGACGCAGTGAAGGATATATATCCACCTTCACTGGATTTGAAGGAATCTACAGATAACCCTACAGGCACATCGTATTTAGACCTATATCTCTATAACGAGAGATCCTGAAGGATCTTGGCGCCCACCATTGTCCGATAATTGTAAGCTAATGACTAGAGGATCTTTTTGTCCATTGTTACTAAGAAAAAACGATTGATTTGTAATTTTGTTTACAGAATTTCGAATCTGAGCGAAAAAGATCGGAAATGGGACACTGAAAAACACCAAGATATAATCTAAGTTTCAGGAGTTTCAAGATTTCTAGAAACGGTACTTATGTCGGTTGTTATAATACAAGAGAAATGAGCAAAGTTAGTCTGAAAGTGAAAGTACATGTACGGAGGATCCTTCGCCTTTGTTTTTTTTATAATTTTTTTCTTTTTGCACGTGTCATCATTGGGTACTGGAAGCGAGGACCAATCTCTTTGACACTTTGGCATGAGCTATGAAACATACTTAAGATTTCATAATTAGGAACGAATGCTAATTCTGTTATGTTTACTGGGCTAGTTTGAGATATCTCTTTTAAGATACAATGCTCGAAAATAGTAAGATGGTACAAGGGATCCGGTCTGCGCAGTAATGTTGAAACTTCAAAAGTGCCTGAGTCCTGATTATCTTCCTTTGATCAAAACATGCAGTAGTCTACAGTTGTTGAGTTGTGACGTTGAGTCACAAGAGTGACGTCCCTTCATGTAGCCGACCCACCCGGCAGACGAAAGGGTGGAGCAGTTCACTTGCTACTGCATGGACTAAAGAAAACTGATTAAAAATTTGAAGAAATACATTTTAATTCCGAATTATTTGAACTCCTTGATATGGAAGGTGAAGGTATGGATATTCTCTATAGTCAATATATAGAATATGCCCCACCGTTTGATCCGCCGACTCTTGTGATGCAACGTCACAACTCGATAATACCGTATTAATTTCAAGCGTAACTTGGATTTTCGAATCGGACTAAAAAAGGTATCTTGCACTACTAGGCCCCATGTGGGACCTTTGTATCAAATTTCAGAAAGATCCATGCAGTAGTTCCTGAGAAATCACGATAACAAAATGGAAAAATCCAAGATGGCCGCCTGGTGACCATATTGGATTTTCGATTCGGACCGAAAAAGGCATCTTGCATATCGAGACCCTAAGAGGAACCTGTGTACCAAATTTGAGAAAGATCCTTGCAGTAGTTCCTGAGAAATGACGATAAAGTTTCATGGAGAAATCCAAGATGGTTGCCTGGTGGCCATACTGGATTTTCAAATCGGACCGGGAAAGATATCTTGCACAACTAGATACCAAGGGGAACCTGTGTAACAAATTCGAGAAAGATCCATGCAGTAGTTCCTGAGAAATCGCGATAACAAGGTTTCATGGGGAAATCCAAGATGGCTGCCTGGTGGCCATATTGGATTTTCGAACGGACCAGAAAAGGTATCTTGCACAACCAGACCCCAAGGGGAACCTGTGTACCAAATTTGAGAAAGATCCATGCAGTAGTTCCTGAGAAATCGCGATAACAAGAATTCATGGGGAAATCCAAGATGGCTGCCCGGTGGCCATATTGGATTTTCGAATCGGACCAAAAAAGGTATCTTGCACAACTAGACCCCAAGGGGAACCTGTGTACCAAATTTGAGAAAGATCCATGCGTAGTTCCTGAGAAATCGCGATAACAAGGTTTCATGGGGAAATCCAAGATGGCTGCCTGGTGGCCATATTGGATTTTCGAATCGGACCAGAAAAGGTATCTTGCACAACTAGACCCCAAGGGGAACCTGTGTACCAAATTTGAGAAAGATCCATGAAGTAGTTCCTGAGAAATCGCGATAACAAGATTTCATGGGGAAATCCAAGATGGATGCCCGGTGGCCATATTGGATTTTCGAATCGGACCAAAAAAGATATCTTGCACAACTAGACCCCAAGGTGAACCTGTGTACCAAATTTGAGAAAGATCCATGCAGTAGTTCCTGAGAAATGGCGATAACAAGGTTTCATGGGGAAATCCAAGATGGCTGCCTGGTGGCCATATTGGATTTTCGAATCGGACCAAAAAAGGTTTCTTGCACAACTAGACCCCAAGGGGAGCCTGTGTACCAAATTTGAGAAAGATCCATGCAGTAGTTCCTGAGAAATCGCGATAACAAGGTTTCATGGGGAAATCCAAGATGGCTGCCTGGTGGCCATATTGGATTTTCGAATCGGACCAAAAAAGGTATCTTGTACAACTAGACCCCAAGGGGAACCTGTGTACCAAATTTGAGAAAGATCCATAAAGCAGTTCCTGAGAAATCGCGATAACAAGAATTGTTTACGGACGGACGGACGACGGACGCCCCGACTGACTGACGGACGGACGACGGACCACGGACGAAAAGTGATTTGAACAGCCCACCATCTGGTGACGGTGGGCTAAAAATGAAGCGGGCCTTCTCTCTCGTCGACTGTATGACAGAAAAGATGATTACAATTTCGACATCGTAAGCTATCCCTTTCTGGACAGTAAATATTCCAGTGGGACCTGCATATGACGTATACATATCACGCCTAGTAGCATTTGCTAGATCCTGTGTTAAATATGACGATTTTAATCAACGTCACAAAACATTGTTGCAGAAATTTAAAAAACAGGGCTACAGGTCGGATTTTTCGAATTTTTTATTTATGCAACTTCTCCGCAAAAACTATCTGATAAATTAGAAAATATTAATGTGATGTAAAATAAAATAGCTTTTGCCCACTTTTCATCGTGGAAAAGCAGAAATTTTAGAGAAAAATGACGAAAACATCACTTTTCCGGTACCCCACGTGGACGCCATCTTGAATCTACCCATGATCCTCTGCTTGGGGGGTTATGCAAATAGACCCAACATGACCCCAATATGATAAACTATAAAGTTGCGGAGTTTTAGCTCTCCATTTTTTGTCGTTCCTGAGATAGAGCAGAAAGTTTGGTGGGCGGGCGCTCTCCCCCCCCCCCCCTCCCCCGGCCTGGTAGGGTTAAGATCCCACATATACTGTTTCTCTTTTGTATCGCTAATTGGAGGTGATTCACCTGTTGATGGCGTAATTATGACTTACGTAAAATTTCCATCAGATACCTTTTCTTATGATTGCAACTCGTCATAGTTTCTACTGGATACTTTCAAAATTCGGCACACGTCTTCATTATTTGAAGTTGTTCATAGAACTTTTTTGACTCGATCCGACGTTTTCTACTGAGATAAAAAAAATCGACTTCTCAGCTCCCTTTCATTATGAATGTAACTCATCACATAGAGATTTTGCTGGATACTTTAAAAATTTGCACTCTTTGTATTCACCATATAAAGATGAGCGTGTGATCTTATCGACCAGAACAGATATTATGCCCCTTCATCACCAAAAAACTACTTTTTCTTGTGAAAACAACTCGTAATAGAGCTTTTTGCTGGGCATTTTCGGAATTCACATGGTTACATCTGTGGGTGGTAAAGTGACGCTTGGTTTTCAGATGACTCGGCTGTATTTTCTGGTGGCGCATCATATCGTAGTGTCTGGAGAACTTTTGTTCGAACTCAGAGCAAGTCTAAGACATCACAACGGTTAAACGTCGACTGTGCACCTCTTTCGGTTAGGACTGCTTTTATAGACGGGCTTCAGCGAGCGTTGCCGATTGTTAAGATGAGCGTTGACAGGCATTACCGAACGTTCATGGGCGTCAACTCATTGCAGCTGATCAGTAGCTCTTGGTTGTGAGGTCCACTTCAGGAAGAGTTGGGTCAGTTGGAGGTGAGAGAAGAGAGGCCAAGGTATAATTTCCCCGTCTCCATCGTTTACATAAATATCTGAAAGGCATACCCGGGTCACCCCATGTATATCATTCATGAACGTGGCAAGACGGTAACGCATGCGTTGGTGCTGTGCAACATCGGTGATCCCTAGATCTGCGTCATTAACAGCATCGATGCATTCTCGTTGGTGTAGGGTAGGCCTACTCACGGTTCGCCGTAACGCCCTGGTCGACCGGGACCTCGACTTGAACCTCGACTTGGCGTAAGCTTCGCATTCAATGTAGCCGGGTTCATAGTTTAAATAGTCAATCTAGTGTTCATGATGAAATGCGGAGGATTGTTTCATGTGGGCCAGTTTCAGTGAAGCGTTCAACTCTGGGCACTTCTGATCTTGATTTTTTTTTTTTTTTTAACTATCGCTCTGGCATATGCAGCTGTCCAGCTGATATCTGGGATTTTCAACATTGACGCTGTCGGTTGTAGGGACTACCGTAAAGGAACTATTAATGTATTCAACACCCTGTACACTCGCTTGATGGTCTGAGGGTCGCACTGACTTCGCTGTGGCCCAACTCCGTCTTACAGTCCACGAACACGTAACATACGAACGACTCGCGGCTTGAAACGCCCGCATGAAATATTCATTTTTTAGGACAAATTTGACTCCTAAACACGCGGATTTGCGCCCTGTCGATGGGATTGGTGAACATCACGAAGTTATTGGCAGTTCTAGGCAATATCACTTCACGACTTTCCTTGGGAAAAGAGATTATGGATCAAACAAATCAGACAGCTTCCGGTGATGGGAGCCTTTGGTAAACACGTCTGGATGTTCAAATTGGTCTTGGCGGTACGTACCCATCAGATCATCGAGTTCTACCACGTTGGTCTGCTCGGGTTGATCGACATCGTTTGGAATGCCTGGGACAAAGTTCACATTCTTTAACCGCATAAACTCGTGGGCGGGCTGCCACTGACTAACAATACGGGTATGTTCGACGGGTCCTTCCTCTTGTATCACCGAGGACGTCTTCCCATAACCAGTCGGGCCACTGACGGACATCGTGTATGGATTCTCCCTTCCAGGTGTGGTGGTACCTTGCCTAAGATCTGGCTTGAGAATGTTTTTCATGTTGATAGGGGGACCACCTGAAAGCTAAAGTGTTTCCAGACAATAACTTTTGAAAACCTGAACCGATTCATTCCAAATTTGATGTGTAGGTACCTCGCCTCAATTTCTCGTTTTGGCATTGTTTTTCATGCCGATCCACATATAGGTGGTGCCACCTGGCAGCAAATTTAAAGTTGTTTCCCGACAATTACTTTTTAATACTTGAATAAATTCTTTTCAAGTTGGGTATACATGTACCTTACCTGAAGGTTTCACTTGGTATTGTTTTTCTTGTCGATCTGCTCATAGGTGGCGACACCTGTAGGCCAAGTTAACATTTTCTGTTTCCAATGTCAAGGGATCTTGCCTCAAGATCTCAGTTGGGATTATTTTTTATGCCTATCTGCCTACACGTGGCGCTAACTGAGGGCCAAGGGAAAATTGCATTTCCGGACAGTAACTGTTGGACCTTAATGGATTTTTTTAAATTTGGTATGTGGATACCTACCCTCAAGGCATCTGATGGAACCATGTTAATGATGTTTTTCCTAAGTTTTACGTTTTTACTTTCTTCACAAATAATGAATGTTTCCTTTACTAAAGATGCAAAAGGCATGCCTCCAATCGTATTCGATCGACTGCACCTAGTTTCTTCAATATTTGGCATATGCACTCCTTGTGACAAGATGTTGATTGGTATTGCGTTTCAGAAAGATCTGCCTGTAGGTGGCGCCACTAGGGTTCTTTCCGTTCTTTTGTGCTGCAAGCAATAACTTTGAAACGCTTTGAAATGTTGCTCGAAATTTGGTTTCCGGGAAATAACTTGAGAACTGCTCATCAAATTCTTCTCAAATTAGGCATGCATATACATTGTACCTCGCCATGAGATGTTGCTTGGGATTGCATTTTCCACTTCTGCTCAGAAAGTGACGCCACCTGATGACAAAATCTGAACTGCATGCTCATCGGATTCTTCTCAAATTTAGCATGCATGTACCATGCCAGGAGATGTTGCATGGGATTGCCTTTCACTCACTTGCATTTACAGGTGGCGCCACCTGGTGGCAAAATCCCAAATTTGTCTCCGGGTAATACCATGACCTAAGATGTCGCTTGAGATTGCATTTCGCCCACTTGCGCCTATAGGTGGCGCCATCAGGTATTAAAATCAAAATTTGTTTTCATCCATTAACTTGAGAACTGCGCATCGGAATCTCCTCAAATTTAGCATGCATGTATCATGCCAGGAGATGTTGCATGGGATTGCCTTTCGCTCACTTTTACTTACAGCTGATGGCGAAATACCAGATTTGTTTCCGGGTAATAACTTGAAAACCGCTCGTCAGATTCTTCTTAAATCTGGTATGAATATATCATGACATATGATGTCGCTTGGAATTGCGTTTCGCCCACTTGTGCTTACAGGTAGCAACACCTCGTGTCAAATCTAAATTTGATTTCGCTCATCAGATTTTTCTCCAATTTGGTATGCAGATACCATGCCATGATATGTCCCTTGGGATTGTATTTCACCAGCTTCTGCATACTGGTGGCGACACCTGGTGGAAAAACCTGAAATTTGTTTCTGGCAATAATTTGACAAATACTCATCGGAATCTTCTCAAATTTGGTATTCATATGCCATAAGATGTCACTTAGGATTGTGTTTCGCACACTTGGGCATACAAAATTAAACATTTATAAACAATGTTTCTATTTGTTACTAAATCAAACCTGCTTTAATTTCAATGCCTTTAATCTCCATTAAAGTGCACAATCAAACGTAGAAAACGGAAGTAAACTAAAAATTAACTCCCCTAGGAGAGAGTTATCCGCCCCTAGGAGAGCTCTCACTCTTCCCAACGTGGTTACTATATAAGCCAGAGCCAGCCCATTCTCGCCCTCTTTCTCATTGTAACAAACCGAGACCAGTAGTGAACCAGGCCGCGGTACGAGGGGACGGACGGGAGGGCCCATTAAATTAAAGCAGGTTTGATTTAGTAACAAATAGAAACATTGTTTATAAATGTTTAATATTTGCTTCCTAAATCGTAAACCTGCTTTAATTTCAATGCCTCAGTACCAACATATGGAGGAGGGAACCTCGGCCAAGTAGTAGATTCAAAAGCAGGCTAAGTAACCGCTGGGAAGACACAGACATGGGTATAAGTATGAGACATCAATAATCAACAATTGAAACCCTGGTCAAAGACGTAAAAGGTTAAAATGTGGATAAGATACAGTTGTACTTATCTTGCAAGTCTACATCCATGTAGCTGTGCTCGTGGTGTGGTAGCAACTCTACCAAGATGTCAGAATCCTTTGCCACTAAGGCTGTAGGTCTTCTTGGTAGGCATTTGTATGAAACTCTTGGGGCTTCGGCCACGGTGGGAACATACATGCAGGTACTTGGCTGTACCTATAAGCTTCGGGTGAAGCATAACTGTCCGGGCTTAAAGGGAGCCAAGCCACACCATGGAGGTTCTACCGAGATCTGCGTTAACTCGGACCGCTGGAATCAGAGTCCAGAGTGCCAACCATTACACCATAGAACCCTTCTCAGTCCACAATCGTCTTACGTCCAACTTGTCTTGTGAGTTGGGCGTAGGTGACGCAGCTGAGATCATCCAGAAGGAAATCAGATTCAACCTGAAAGACACAAGCAAAACCGCAGTTAGGGTAAGGAATACACTCACCATAGTGTCAGGCATCTAGAATGATGATACATCTTAGGTTGATGATGAAAGGTCCAAGGCGTCCATCTGACTTTATAACTTCCTTCATATATGATCATGATAATGTGGACTAATGATATAATTGAGAACGAGATGAGATGATACAGCAAGTTGCAGATTTGCTGCGATGATCCAAAAAGCCGCCCCCCCCCTTTTTGCAAAATTTACTTGACCACGTGTTGGGCGGCTATGAGCGGCCCAAGCGTGGTCATGCTATCTGACTGGACTGACATATCTCTCAGATAGAAATTGGTGAACGTGGAGTTCGCCGTCCAGGCACAACACTGGACAATGTCAAGGAGGGACAGGTTCTTCCATAACGGCCATGACGTGGCAATGGCGCGAATCTCATGAGAAGAGGCAGTCGACAACAGAGGGGGAGCATCTATGGCCAATTGATAAGACCATTTAATGGTTTTCTTCAACCACGCGGCGATGGTATTTTTCGTAATGTCATGCAAAGCCGACGGACGAAGAGACAGAAATAACAGGCGCCGAGAGCCGCGAACGGAATCGGTACGAGTAAGATAGTGGCGAATGGCTCGAACAGGGCATAACAAAAGGTCGTCCTCGAGACCATGCACGAAGTCTGACAACGCAGGAATGGAGTACGAACGATGAGCGCACGGACCTGAACGAACAGACTCATTTTTGGCGATAAACTCCGGAATGGGCCGAAAAGAAATGCGCGACCAATCCGCCGTCCAGGTCATAGAAGATCTTTCAAGGGCATGAAGTTCAGACACTCTAGACGCTAGAGCAAACGCCGCCAAAAAGGCAGTCTTATAAGACACAGCTTTAATAGAAGCGGATTCTAAGGGTTCAAAGGGCGGACGAATCAGAGCACACAGAACCACACCGATATCCCATTTCGGTAACAGTTGGCGAGTACGGCGAGACTGTAACGCGAAGGCGCGAATGAGCGCAGAGATATTATCGTTTAGACTAATGTCTGTACCGGAGGTAAGACGTAATACCCTAGCCAGAGCAGATCGATACCCCTCAATGGTGCTGATTTGAAACTTCTTATCACGATGAAGATGAAGGAGGAAGTCAGCTACTAGGGAAACAGAGGCAGAGTCGGGATCGGCATCATGTTCTCGGCACCAGGAGACGAAATAGGCCCATTTCGCCTGATAGAGCTGCGATGTGGAAGATCGATTGGCTGAGACCATCGTTCGCGCAACCTCTGCTGAAAACCCTTGGACTGCGAGTGCACTCTGGATAGTCTGCAAACGTGTAGGTTGAGCCACCGCGGGTTGTGATGAAGAATCCCGTGCGGTTGTCGTAACAGACTGGGCCAAACTGGTAGACAACGAGGCGGAGCAGTGAGAAGCGGGATCAGAACCGGAAACCACTGGCGACGAGGCCACCACGGCACTACGAGCAGGATGATGCAGTCGTGACGAGAAATCTTTTGAAGCACTTCCAGAATTAGGGCCATCGGTGGGTAGGCATAAGCTAGGAAGTTGTCCCAGTTGATTGACAGGGCGTCGATGGCGAAGGCTTGAGGATCCAGAATCGGACTGACGAACAGGGTCAACTGGGCGTTGTTCCTCGTAGCAAACAGATCGATCAGTGGGGACTCCCAGATGGTGGAGATCTGCTGGAACACCTCCGGATGAAGTTGCCACTCGGTCTGAAGAACGGTGTCCGGACGAGATAAGCTGTCCGCTAAGACATTGAGCCGACCCGGAACATGGCGGGCGTGGAGATGACAATGATAAATGAGAGCCCACTCGTACAGATCCCATACTAGACGAAACATTGGTAGCGATCGGGTGGTACCCAACTTGCTGATGTGCGCATTGACCGTGGAATTGTCCGTCGCTATGAGGAGAGACGAGTTCATGAGACGTTGACTCCAATGTTGAACCGCTAGGATGACTGTCTTCATCTCCAGAAGGTTGATGTGAAGACTGGCATCCAACGTTGACCATCTGCCGGATACCACCAAATCGTCCAGATGGGCTCCCCAACCGGTCTCGGACGCATCGGTGTACAGATGATGACTCGGGGCCGGAAAGCGGAATGGAACCCCCTGCATGACGTTGTGCCGGGACTGCCACCAGACCAGATATGGATGTAGAGACGTCAATACCGGCACCGCTGGATTGATGGAAGGTGTCTGTAGGTAAGGATACAGATGATACTGTAGAGGACGCACCTGTAGTCGGCCGTAATGAGTTAGGTCCTGTGTGGAAGTGAGCAAACCTACCAAACTTTGCCACTGTTGACGTGTCCGTGACGTTGATGACAAAAACTTTCGGATCAACAGCTGAATTTTGTCCCAACGATCCTCCGGAGGGTATACCAGTTGATGATAAGTATCGAATACTGCGCCGATGTATCGGCGAACTTGAGCCGGGACTAACTCTGACTTGAGAGGATGAGGGACGAATCCTAGATGACGTAACACCAGAAGCGTGAACTGGACTTGCGCGTTGAGACGGGACTCGTCCGCCGCCCATAGGAGGATGTCGTCGATATAAACCTCTATTTGAATACCTCGCAGGTGTAGAAATGCCATGACAGGAGAGGTAATCCGGGTAAACAACCAAGGGGCGATGTTGACCCCGAACGGAAGGACCTGCCATTCGAAGCGACGTTCGTTGATAACGAAGCGGAGATAACGACGATGACGTGGATGAATTGGGATATGAAGATACGCGTCCTGCAGATCGACTGAGGCCAGCCAATCCCGATGATGTATGCGGGCCCGAATCGATGAAACAGTAGGCATCTTGAAATGAGGAGGGGTGATGAGATGAAACTTGTTTAACACTTTTAGGTCGATCACCATCCGCATCTGGAGCGAGTCTTTCTTGGGTACCAGAAATACGTGGCTGTAAAAACCTAAACTGACCTCTGATCCGAGGTAACTCCCTGACAGCTCCCTTGTCGATGAGCGTGGTGACCGATGACAGAAGAGTCTGCAAGTGACCTGCGGAAACTGGCAGGCGGGATGGGCGTGGCCAAGCGATGAGTTTGGGAAAGGAATGAAAACTGAACAGGAAGCCTTTCTCCAAAACTCTTAAAATCCAGGCATCGTCCGTGATGAGTCGCCAATTTTCGACGAAGTATAGAAGGCGGCCGCCCACGACATGATGACTGAATGACCGGAAAGCAGGTGGATGAAAAACTTGATCGGACACGGAAATCTGATAGTCATTTGTTGGAATGACCACCCCGCTTGGAAGGTTTCCCACGAACGGAACGGCGACCCCGGCCTCGTGGAGGTTTGTCGATGCCACAAAAATTTCCCCGAGCACCCCCATCTTGTTGAGTGGTAGAGGACCTACGACCAAAACGTTTCTGACGACGATCCGTAGAGCCGCCACGAGCAACAGAAGCAATCAAGCGAGCAGTCCGTTCTTCACGAATCACGGGTAAAAGGGACTCAATAGCATTGTTGAAAATGGACTTGGATGATAATGGCTGATGAAGCAAATGATCCTTAACCACATATGGAACGTCCGGTTTGACAACCTTAAGTAAGGCGTTGCGTTGCGCTTGGAGAAGCGAAACATACGAATAAGAACTAGCCTCAATGATTTGACGGTTAGCCTGCACAAGGGTGTCAATGAAACCCCGCAAATAGGTAACGCGACCCGGAGACAAATAAGCCGACCCATCGTCCAAGGCAATCCGGGTAGTAGCCAACAAAAACCAATCCGCGACCGAAGAAGCCCGTTGCGTTGCAAGTAACATCTCTTGAATATTCTCCACGAGAGAGGAATGTATCTCAAGCAGGGTTGACTTAGATGACTTAGAAATCTGAGATAAATCACGATCACGTTTGGGCGGTTTGTCGGGCAATACGTTATCATGAAGGTCATGGTTAACTCGAAAACGAGGCTTCTTGAATTTATTGTCATCCTCTAGTTGACGATCAAACTTCTCTAAAATACCCACCCAAGCTGGAGACGGCGCGCAAGTAAGCGGCGTTACAGGAGCCGAAGACGCGAATGCAGAATCCGCCGCAGTCCGACATTTAATCTTAGATGGAACATCCTTGGAGGAGGTGGGCATATCCGGAACAAACGCTAAAAGCGCCTGCATTCTAAGCGAATAATGCAACTTCGAAGAATCAGCCGAACTTTCCAGAGAGGACGAAGAATCATCCGACGAACTCGATGAGACCGGTGAAGGTGAACGAGTACTACGACGTCGATGAGAAGATGATAACCCGTGATCCACCGAATGATCAAGAAATGGCGTCCGCGAATGAGGAACATGGTAATCTTGATAAGGAGCCGAAACCCGAGGCAAACGGTGTGTAGGATCAGGAGAATGACCAGTCAAAATACGAGAACGGCGTACCGGAGAACGAGAAAGCCGTAAACTAGTATCAAAATGAACCGGTGGACGAGAACTACGAACCGGAGAACGAGAACGTCGAACCGGCGAAATAGAACCACGTACAGGTGACAACAAACGATAAGGTGGTGAAACCGAGCATCGTGAAGAAAACAAATTCCGAACCGGTGAACGAGAACGTTAACGATATTGTGTACATGTGCGTCGTGTAGCAGTATGTGAACGACGATGTGAAGAATCAACAACCGCGGAAACCGGAGCTCGTAAGTTTGCAACTTGAACACTCAACGGTAGGTCCGAACGAGCCTCCATAGAATGAGAAACGGAATTAGAAAAACTATGTTTAGACTTAACCCGTAATGGAGAAACTGACACACGACGACGTTTATTTGCTTTCTTCTTTCTAGAAGAAACATGTGGTAAACCGATAGGCAAAGGCGAAATAACATGAGGCAAAGAATTCTTTTGTCTGACGGAGACAATGGAATGCCCAGGCAAGACCGACCTGGTCTTTGTTAAGCCGGACAAAGGAACGGGTTTAGGATCGACCCTAGACAATGAAGCTCCGGTACGGGTCAAGCTGTCTAACAACCTAGAATTATCTTCCGTGTAGGATAGTCCCGCTTGGCGGAATATATACCAACGCGGGCGAAACTGAATCTTGACCAACTCGGTCAAGATCCTCATTACATTTCATATCATTGACCAAAGAAATTTCTAAAACCCGTCTGTCGACCTCCGAAATAGACGGGTCATCACAAGCATGTAAAAGATAAGCACGACGAGCTTGGGCATAATTCCTCCAAGTCGTCGCGTCCCATAACACACATTCCGCGCACGTGGTCGCTCGATAACACAATTCTTTACAAGAAAAACAAGCCGTGTGGGCGTCCAATGGGGACAAAATCTGCCCGCACGTACGACAAGGAATAGTAGTCGGAACCTCAGACATAATAACACAATAAGGAAGTTCCGAATAACAAACAAAAGTCACACTTGATAAAGGATATACCAGCGAAACAACAACAACCAACGTTGAAAATTGAATCTAAACACTTCCCTAGATGTGCACTGCTCGAGAGCAAACAGGAGAAAGAGAACGAGAATGGGCTGGCTCTGGCTTATATAGTAACCACGTTGGGAAGAGTGAGAGCTCTCCTAGGGGCGGATAACTCTCTCCTAGGGGAGTTAATTTTTAGTTTACTTCCGTTTTCTACGTTTGATTGTGCACTTTAATGGAGATTAAAGGCATTGAAATTAAAGCAGGTTTACGATTTAGGAAGCAAATATGTTATTTGCTGAATATTCTTTAAATGACGCCACTACCTCTTTAAAGGCATAGTTACCCCAAGCCAAACTGAATTCTGATTTAGAAATCGTCATCGCTTATCTTTCCTCGATTATGACATCACATCAGAACAGCTGCATAAAGACTGTGCATTACAGATTAGAACATCAAGCCAAGTGGTCTGATGTGATGTGTCAAACTAATGTCAAACAAGGGCAGATAAGCAACTTAGATTTCCATAAGAGGTGAATTCAACCGATCTTGAGATGCGATATTGGAGCACTTTTTCAAAATTTTCAGGAGACGAAACCAAATGAAGCAGACGAGCAGATATTTCCATCATCAATGAATCCATACAATATAAAAAGAAGAGATAAAACATGTCCATGCTTATGTAGCTAGATGAATTTACCCCGGATATATCTGCCACTCTATGTATTGGAGGCTCTTTCTTTGAATGAAGTCCCACGCCTTTCTTTTGAGCCCTCGCCTCCGCTGCCAACAGTTCGTCATAGTGAGCAGATCTTTGATCATCATCTTGTCGGTATCGTACCACTGTTGCTAAACCTTTACTGACCAGTGCCTCACCTACATTACTGAAAACAGATGAACATATAAGGTGTCAGTACAATGCTGAACCGCTTGTCTGCATGCATACCATATGTCAAAATGGTCCAAAGAACAGAAGAATCAGCTATTGATCGGACATATGTAACAATAGGGTATAGGAAGAGTCCAAACAAAACTGTGCAATCTAATAACTTATTTAATGTACTCCTGGAGAATGAAGTAGTTGAACAACTGCAGATGAGCAAAGGACCTGGCACGAATTATTGATGTTTTAGCCCCATGAGGTGTGGTTTGGAGTGCCAGAATAAAATATCACATACAAAAGAAATTGAAGTATATTATCTTGTCGTTTGGTCTGAATATTTTCCAGGCCCTGGGTCTTCGGTCTTTCTTTAATAATAGCATCCTAAAATTTTTTTTTAACTGTTACTGAAAAACCCTAATACCCATGGCCTGGAAAATACTCAGATAATATACTTTAAGCTAAATGAACACTTCCTCTGTTTTGTGATATTTCATTTTTGCACTCCAAATCACACCTCATGGAATGCTCTCTATTCATGCTGCTGCCATGTTGTTTCAACTGTCCAATATTAAGTCCAACTGTTGAATATTACATGTAGGGGAACAGATATTTTTTCAATAATAAGAAAAATACTGCACATCAAAATAATGCTGTTCAACAAGCATATTGATATCTTGTATTGACTTGATGTTATATGTCCAGATTTGTAAAGCAAAACTCTGAAGACAATTTAGATATACTATATACATTCATTGTAAGAGGACTTTTTCGACAATTAGAGAGAACTTAGAAACTGCGGTCACCATCTGAGAACAATTGTAGTAATGGCCAATTATAACTTGGATATATGTTAGGGTCGACTCTCAGAGAGGAGCGACAACATTATTCAAGGCCTCTTTTGTTGCAATGGTCATCTGGGCGAGGCTTTGACATACGTGCTCAGAAAAGTATGAGCCTGCTTGATGTTCAATTTTACTTGGTGTGTAAATGTCTGAGTGTGCCCGGAGCAAATGCTCAAAAGAAGAGCGACTGTAGATGTGAATTCGGTAAGTTGAGAATCTTTGATACTCACATTCCCCCTATGGTGACCGTACAGCAGCTACGTTCTGGGAAACCTTGAGATGGAGGCTGAATGTAATCGACTTGTACACTCACCTGCAAAATAAGGAACAAGCAGTCAGAACTGGGTTCAACTAACCAATAGGAAAAGGAAAAATATTGAACATTTATAAACAATGTTGGTATTTATTATCAAATCA